>VYZM01014688.1:61637-114112 GCA_013398915.1 Dromas ardeola
GAGGCATCTCTGTGCCTCAGTTTCCCCTCATTCTGTCTCTCATTTAACCAGTCTCCAGCTGCCATTTTGAGCTCTGAGTTTTGTTACAATACTTACCACACTGCTCTCAGCTGTTATATTGAACTTGGTTGAGAAATACTGCTGAACCTGGGATGTAAGTCTTTAATCACTTTCACAAAAGAAAAACTGTGCAGATATTTCCCCAGGTACTTTTTGCTTAGTGATAATCATACTCAGAAGTTTTTCTAAAGATTTTATTAAAACTTGTCTCTTTTTCTTCATCCTCTAAACTTATCCACTAACATTCCCAAAAATTTTGGAAGTAACGATCCCAAGTGCAGTTCATGGAGACAAATACACCTCCCTGACATAAGCTGACAATATTCAGGACACAAGATTTGCAAGATTTGAATTGAAGTCCATGGGATCATTTCCTGGATGTATTATAAATTCTTACCAGGTTTGCAGAAGATGACAGATTAAGCCTGTTTTGCAGCTGCTTACAGGTCCCTTCCTAGCTTTTAAACTCTTTCCCAAAGAATAATAAAATGAATAGTATATATTCAAGTGACATAACTTTGGAAACAACCCATTATTTCTGCTGCTACATTTGAATTAAGAGAAGAAGCATGTAAGTGCATTGTTCCTCTGAGTATTGGTGGTAGGAAAGTCTGAGAGAACAAATACTGGAGATACCAACTAGCAAATATTGCACAACAGTTATCAGAAAAGTACCTATAAGGTAGGGTAAGAAGACTCAAAGCTAGTAAAACGAAGTTTCTTCTCTTTTCAATACTTTTACAAATGTTGAGAACCAAGGAGAAGTTGTTTTCCATCACCCAGGGAATAATGATTTACGTTAAGATTGTTCTACAGATAATACAGAGGAGAAAAAAAATACAGTGCATTTTGCATAAGGCTTTTCCACATGCCTATATCCTTGTAAGGACGTCTGTCCTTGAAAATGAGAGCTATGGGAAATCATATAAGAGCCTGTGGATATGAATCATGGGGAAGAGACTAGGAGTTAGCTTGTTCTTATTTAAAATTAATAGAGGGAATTTAAAGACTTGATGGCAACTTTTCACAAAGGCAAAAAGAATGAAAAAGTGTGGGGAAACTGGAAAGCATCCAAAATAGGCTTGGCAAGAACCTTTAGCAGAAATGGTAGAAAAGCTTCATAAATTATAAGCAGAATAAAAAAGAAAAAAAAAAAAGAGTAAAGGAAGGAAGGAAGGAAGGAAGACTTTATTTTTTTCTCAGGACTAAATCATCACTATTGTATAACAAACACCTTACTGCCTGAGCTGTTCAAACTTCCCTGGTTTCTGGGGAAAGATGTGTAATATTGTACTGGACATCTAGTTGCTTCCTTAGTGTTCCACAAGCAGCTGAATTTCTTGAGGGGTCCATAAGCAGCCTATCAGTTCACTTTACTTTTTACATCCCTATTGAGGTATCTAGATATTCTTACGCATCTTTGTCCCCTGTTACCAAATTCAATAGTATTTGGTGTCAACGAGTTTCAGAGGCTCATTACCCTGAAAAAAATTTCCTTTGATGATGCTTAAGCATCCTGGATACTCCTTTGTTCCCTTTTTGTCTGAAAGGTTGAATTCAGAGGTCAGCCTTAGAATTTATGTTATTTATAGGAGAGGTGCAGACAAGAAGTCATGAGTTGAAGGAGCTTAGCAGCTACAGACATTCAGAACTGCAGAGTTTATCCATACAACATGACAGCTATTTCCATATATTAGTTAATATAGTTAGTTATTTAGCTGTTACAGACTTTCTGGACAGGCATTTTAAAAACTACAATTGAAATTCAGTAGTTTTCTATCACATTGCTCTTCCTGTGTTACTACTCTTATTTTCTTCTGTGCACTGAAGCCAGGTGCTTTCCCTTTGCACTGCCTGCCACACATCTACTTTATATTTTAAATCAAACTTCCACCCAGACACCTAGCCTTGAGTAAATAAACAGCAGCAGAGGATTAACGTGTCAATCAAAAAGAGTAGATGCAACTTTTTGCAGATAGCTCTTAAAGAATTTCCATAACATTGCCTCTACCACTTTGTGAGACAACCTTTTAATGATGGTCAAAGCTAGAATAATCTTTGGAAGGTGATACTGGGAGTTATTGTAAAAACCTCTTAACAACATAAACTTGAAATAGAAGACATCCACAGTCAGATAGGTGTTTAACCAGTGTTTTTTGAAGAGTTTGTGCTCCTTCCTCATTTATTACAAAAAATACAGAGCCAAGAGGACAAAATAAAACCATGTCTCAAATGCTAATCCTGTTCCAATGAGCTCAGCACTGAACTTGCAACTAAAAATTCCTGTTCCAGCTTTATCAGACACTTGGTCTGTGGTACTAAGTAAATTACATGTGACTGGATTAAAATCCTGGCTACGTGTTCCTGAACCTGGATCATTAATACACACCTTCTCACCTACTCTTCTGTACCCAAATCTGTGCAAAAGCAAAGTATTCTGGTTCCCTGAAGCATTATGCAACCGGAAGACTTTTCTGGAGACAGAGATGGTTGTTAGAAGCTCAGGACTTTTGTAAAAGTGGTCAGGTCAGCAAACTAGCACCAAAATAAAATTAAAAAATAGGCTCTGTTTTTATTTGAAAAAGAAAAATATTCTTAGTTGTTCCTGAAGTTCTGCAGAGGTTAAAGGCAAGAAGGTTCTTTGCAGGATTGAATCCTGCGGAAACTGTGTCTAAATCAGCCAGAATTAGGGTTGAACAGCTGACTGAATATTAATTTCTAAAAGCAAATGAATAATTTAAAGCACACTAACATCAACACCTGGTAAATGTTTCTTTAATATCTTGTTGCAATCTTCTTAATTTCTACAGTTCTCTGACTGAAATTACTCAAATTCAACCGGTATTCCTTCATACTTTTAATATGGACTTTGATGTCTTTTTGAGAAAATACTGTGTCAGGAAAAGAAATATAAGTGCATCACTTTCAAGCAAAATTTTATCTAATGCTGGGTCAGCACCTCTGAAGGGAGCTCATGTTGGAACAGCAACTCTTTCTTCAGTGCATCTGTGCTTTTCCTGCTTGAGAACATTGTCGAATCATTTATGATGGGGTCATTTCTGGGAACTGTCTCAAAATATATGAAAAGGAAATGGTTTTCAACTCAAGCCTGCAGGCTTTAAGGAGTAATCCTTACTGGGGTGTTTTTGTTTCTTTTCTGCTACAATCTACTAAGGTGTTTTATAAGGTTGAGCTCTTCCAAGCTGAGGGTGGGTTTTCCCTTCCTGCTGTTCCCTTTCAGCCACAGTTCTATACTAAGGTCTACCTTATACTCAGATTGTCACAAAACTTGCAACAAGAAGGAATCCCTGATCATATGGTGAGAAATAGGAGACACTTTGATCAACACACCCAGTTACCCCTGTTATTCATTCTTTACCTTTTCCCTTGTTTAACTCCACCTTCTGATCTTTTAAATCAAGGATAATGCTGAGGTCTCCTTGGCCTGTGTTGAACTACATTTGCAGAGATGGGAGTGATATCAAAATCAGGTGCCTTCAATGTGAGGTTTGGGTCAGGAGAGAATAAGCTTTTCAGTGGACTATAGTGTATGTGAGCCCTATGACTAATCCCCATGGAGGCATTGCTCCTTCCTGAATTCTTTTAGGAAAAAAGGATGGAATCTGATAATATGTTTGCACAAAAGCACCATCAACGTTCTGTTTACCCTTGCCCTAGTGATGGATCAGCCACTTGAATCAAGAAGTGTAAGTGACTGCAATCAAACTTCTGTGGGGGAAGAGGCTGGCTACATCAGGTGTCTGCATTCCCCGTTTTCCCCAGGCTGCTGGTAGACCGAAAGGCTTAAAGAACAAGGAGGTTTTTTTATCCTTTTTATCCATTATTATATTCTACATCACAAGGCAGACTATAAAGCACGTATATAGTTTATGGCGATCGCACTTTATGAAATAGAACTACCTCTTCCCATACTTCCCTGAGTTCGTATTCACCATCTTGTTTTGCTGTACGAGTGTAGTCATCAGGCTTTTGTTTGCAATCACCAGGCAAGCAACTTCACAGATATAAGAAAGCACTAATTTCAGTTCAATTCACTTGTGTTTTCATTAATTGGCTGGCTAACATGAAATGTATCCCCTAAGACCACCCACATCCTGCAACCAAGCACTATGTCAGGGAGCACTCTCTCTTCTGAAGATGCTTGTCACTAATGAGCCTCAGATTCCTTCCGTGCATAAGCCAATTTCCTATTGCACAGAGGAAATATGTAAATAAAGGTGAAGTTCCTGATAACTTCCATTGCTTCCTCTCGGCTCACAATTAAAAAGATGAAAAACATTAAATAACTTTCATTTCAGTCTAGGCAAAGAGCTGTCTACCCAAATGAAAAAATAAAATAAAAAAAAAAATTTAAAAAGGACATTTTAAAATGGGCTTTCCTCTTTATGACAGAAGGACAACAATAAATGGATGAAAACCCACCTCCAGATTATATTGCTCAAAGAGTTTACTTCATTGTGTGTAGTCACCTAATTTCTTGTTGCAGCTAACTGCTGCCAAAATCAGGCACTATGCAATGTAAACAGTGAGCCACATTCTAGAGGAAATTTATTTGATATGACATGAAAGCCTTCAACAGTGTTTGAACGGCTTAGAGGCAAACCATCATGTGAACATTTTTATGGCCTTCAGCACAACCTTACAGGAGTTCTTCACCTTCTTCTTTTTCTCTCACAATGCTGATTGTAGATACTGTTCATACCCCTTTTACAGGTGGGAACCTGAGGCAGAGCATGACTCCGGCCTGTCTCATCAGGAATATTCAATATAAGCCAATGTCAATTAGGCCTTTGAGGGACTTTGCAGATCTGAATATAAGTGTCTTGCCTAACATTAGAGAGAAAGCCTGTTGGAGAGTAGGAAATTGAAGCCAGATCTCACAGTTCAGCGACAGTCTAGACTCCCTGTTCTCTTCCTCTCTTCCTGATATTGTAGAAACTTCTATTACTGGAAATTAAAAAAACATGTAACAATTTGCAGTTTAATTTGGTTTCATTAAAACCTAAAACCCAATTCAACAGAAAAAACCAAAATCCTGCCTTCCTATTGTAATCTACAGACAAGAGAAATTCATTATAAAAGTTTAAAACTCTGCTTTTGTTTCCTGTGTGCAACACTAGTACAAAAGCACAGGGTAATTCCTTAGATCCCATCAGAGGTCCTTTGTAGTCTCTTCTAATCTAAATCTTGAGACTCTGAGCTCTGGTGAGTGTATTTTCAATCAAATATTATTATGTCTTGTAACACAGAGATCCTTATTGTGTTATTTGTACAAGAGATTTTTCATCTCCACAAATATAATACCTACTTTATTAGTGGTTAAATGGAGTTATTACACTACTTCCCACTACTTAAAAGAGAGGGGAATTAAACCTTAATATTTCTGAGTAGGTCACATGGTGAAAACTCAAATCCTAACTTCCACATACTTCTTAGAACATAGCCTACTGATGAGGCTTCCCAGATACATATTATACCACTATTACCACTCATTTGCATCCACTAGCCTTGAATAAAATTTTTAGTGTGGGATCTGTCATGTCTCCTTTTAGTCACAGAAAAGGCAGACAACTAATTTAAGTTGATTTGTTTTATGATCAGTGGAGAGAGACCAAGACCTAATAGGAGAAAATCACTGTAACCTAAAACTCATCCTTCAGATATGTGGAAACTTGCACTATCATCTTAGGCTACCCAATCTGACTCTAAGACTACTCAAGTCTGTAATTACTGCTAAGATCATGTGAGAAACTCCCTTTCCTCCTCCTGAGTTTGTGAGCTGAATTCCAGTGCCAAGGCCAGCAGAGATGCAAGAGACGATTTAGCCCTACCATGGCTATTGTAGAAACTGTAAAAACATACATGCAAAACTCAAATCCAAAGCAAAGTGATATTCACTTTTGTAAAACAGTTTCTAGGTGAAGTGTAATATGAGAGGTAACAGATGGATAGACATAAACAGACAAATCCAGGAAATAATGCAACAATATTAGTCACCATGACTGGAAGTACTCCCAGTGCAAGAGTAGGCTGGACTTGCGTGAGGTCTTCACCTTCACCAAAGCACCATTACTGTTGAAAAACCTCACAATATTCAGTGGAAAGAGAGGAGGTTCAGGGAGAGTTGCATTAAAAAGTCCTCTCTCAGTACTTTCCATTATTTCTGTGGATAAAACTTGATTTCCAGTTATACTGTTTTCCAGCTCCTGGGATGGCTTTTAGACAAAACACAAAATTGTTGGCATACCTCTGTGTGGGGCTTTGGGTGGTGTTTTTTTTGATGAAAACTATGGGAAAAAAAACTTGTCATGATACCAACAACTGCACAACAGAGCATGGTGCAAATACACCTAAGATGACAGCTGGCTAACTTCGGAGCCAGAGGCAGAATGAAAAATGTACAATGTGCTGATGAAGAAACATTCAGCATAAGTACACTGCTCTCAGGGGGTAAGCTGGTTTAGAGAAGGTGTTGTATTAGGTCACAGAATGTACCAGGTCAAAGCCAGGCTAGGGATCTTCAGTACGGTCTTTTGCTTCACAGCACAGCCATAAGCTCTTGTTTACCTCACAAGAACTTGGCCTTAAAGCTGAGTTAACCCATAGCAATAAGGCATGTTGAAATGTGCAGATGGAAAGTGCTACACAGAAGTGCCAAGACCTAGTAGCTGTTAATGAGCAAATACCAAAAATCATTAAGCAATGTATCTGAGCTGTTTAAAATGAAATAATTCTTTTTCCCCACATTTTTAATTGATTTGCTCTGTTGCTCCTGAAGGCATAAACATGCATCTTCCTCCATATACATGACAGGCATTAAGCTTAAGTTTTCCAGGAAGTGAAAGAACGTTGCCCAGCAAACAGGAAGATGTCATCTGCCCTAAGGTGAAGAAGGTGTTAAAGAGAACATTTCCACCAAGATAGTATCTTGCTGCATATCTCATGCTACTCAGGCACTGTGCAGAAGGGATGTAGCTAAGCTGGTGGGGGAAGTCATTTTTGCTGTTTGAGGCTTAAACCTCCTCCCCTCTGGATAGCCCTTAACCGTACACTCATCTTAACTGGCTCTGTTTCATATTCACAACAAATTGTGCATCCACAGAGCCCCTTCAGCTCCAAGCTTTGATGGGCACAGAGGGTGATGGAGCAAGCGAAGCAGTGCAGTTTCCTGTGATGGGGTGGCAGTCCAAGCTCCAAGGGAGCTCTGTATTCAGCTCTGAGCTCAGGAAGTGATTCACCTCCTGGACCTGGATCCAGAGGTGTCCATCACACACAACGGACACTCTGAGGCACCAGACACTCTGAGAGGAGTCTCCCATGTTGGAGTTCGGATGAATTGACAGTAGTTTTGATGAACATATAGATATGCACATAATAAAAGAACAGGTCCTAGACAACCCTTCGCTCCCTTACAATGCCATGTACACTGGAGGGCTTAGGGCCAACACCTTCCATCAATCTAACCCTCACTTCTCACGGTGAGGGACAATGGGACTGGTGACACTACAGAGCCACTGTCTGTATTCAGATTCTGAAAAGCAGAAGCTGGCCCATTGCTGCAGATTTTCCATACGCACATTAGTTATTTCTGGTAGGTTAATGTGTAGAGGTGGGGGAGAAATATTTTCATGAGCAGAATTATTCTTCTAATTTTGGATGTGGTACAGCAGCTATGATGATGTTGCAGCATACTTCCATTTAGGACATAAGCCATATTAGAAAAACCTCCCACCTAGAAGAAAAGTCAGTGGTTTTAATTACATTAACAGACTCCCAGATTACTGTTATTATTGCAACTCATTATGCAGTGCGTGGTAGAAATAGTAGGTCAAACATTTCGCTCTTTGGATCCACTGTATTACTCTCTAAAATATGAACCGACCATAAAAAGTTTCAAGACCATAAATAATTCTCTGCTCTCCTACACTGTCACATATCCAAGAATATCAAAGCTCTTTATATTAAGTAATTAAGTTTCACAATACCCTTATGATACAGACACAATTAACCCCATTACACATATGGGGAAACTAAAACAGAGGGAGGCTGATTGCTCAAGATCAGAGCGAGGAAAAAGAGCCCAGCAATCATAGCAATTAAAGACTAGTAAATCCTCCTGGGTCCTCAAATCCTCCAGCTATCGTGTGCCACACAGGCACGTTTATAACTTCAACATGGCTCCGTGCTACAAACACTTAAGGGTTTTTGTTTCTGTTTATCTCTGTCCTGAGGTTTTGCTTCTGGTATTCACTGACTTGAGTGAGTACATTGGACATGGGGTATTGGACATATATTTTGGCTACTATCTAGACGTGCCATAGTTTCATTTTTTTTGTTATTTACTTGTTTAACTAGGTGAAATGTCAGTAGCACAAGGATCTTCTCTACACTAAATTTTAAAGTGTCTTTTGTAAACGCAAAAAATGCTATAAGTTTCTCTGAACTAAATATGAGTAAAAATTTCATGACTGTTTCATCTAACATAATGAGGATGCTGTATTCTTACTCTTAAAGGATACTGTGTTTATTTCCTAGATTTTTTCCTTAATTTACTTTTGTTATTTTTTTTTAGATTGTTTAAATATCAGCTTTTGATACTAACATCTGATGCCAATATGTAACGTGCAATATCATTTTTTTAAGAAAAAACAGAAGGTAGAGTACCACCCCTCAGTCATATGTTTGGTTTTTTTATAATATATTTTCTTTTGCTCCTTGAACATTATTCACAGAATATATAAAATACTCCTTGTGAAACATATCTTTCAAAGTTATAGTTTGCAGTACTAGAGTAAAACATTACGGCCCGTAGTGGCTGGAGACTGACTTTATCACTTTCTGCTCTGACACAGAAAGATGCGGTGAGTTGACTACTTTGCTGATCTACCCACTTTACGTGCCATCCTCAGAGGGACATTTAAATGGACACAGTGCAATTGCAGGGAGTTTATGATCTTACCAGTGGAAGGTACTGGAGTAGCAAATTTTTAATACACATTAAGACTTCCCCCACACGTATGCAAGGGAAGAAGACTAAGTCAGATGGTAGCTGCAGTAGAAGGTGAGCTTTTGCCAACTGCCTGTAAAAGCCATGTCTGTCATTTTGAACTTCCTTAGTTTCTATAGAATGCATGCTATTGCACGACATATTTTTATGCCTCCAGCTACATAATTTAGAAGCAAGGTGAAAACAGTCTTCCTGACATTTATCCCTAATCTATCAAACCTTTAAGCAGGTGTTTATCCAATAAATAAGAAGGATCTACTTAAGCCAACAGGATTGTTTTCAAGCGTCAAGTCACAAACCAGCATTTTACTACACAGAATTTTACAGCAGCCACCAGAGAAAGTGCCTGCTTCTGACAGACCAGGCCATATTCAGAGGCTCCATGTAGTCTGGAGGAAGCCGTCTGCTAATGGAACATGAAAGAGGACCCAAATTTACATGACTCTAGATACAGAAAAGAAAAAAAACAACAAAAAATTGTGGTTGCTTGGTTCATTGTGGTTTTTTTCCCATGTGTCTTGCACCTGTTTGAGCCATTTGGTTTGTTACCCTGCTTCAAGTGCTTCCTAATCGTTCATACAGGTTGAAAGACAATGCAAATTGTTCCCTGTTCAGGATACACATAACTTTTAATCTTCCGCAAAGGTGTAGAAGTTTTACATGAAATCCAAGTCAACATGAAATCCAAGTACAAACATACACACAACATTACTTCTGCATGCAGAAATCTGTAGGAAAGGAAATAGTGAGTTCCAGCACTACCTGCCGGCTCTGTGGTGTCACACCAGCAGGGAATGCAAGTCTACAGAAGGAAGATGATTGGAATTGTTCTCCTATTCTTCAGTGTGTTATACAAACCTGAGATCTCGTTTTTCCTCGGGCCTCTATCTTCTTCCACAGTTTGCTGTAGTTGCCGTGACTTCCTCGTGACTCCCTCTCAAGTTTTTTTGTCAGACAGGGAGAAAGATCTGGCCTTGTAGGCAGCAAATGGTTCAAGGCTGCTGTTCAAACCAGATTCACTCTCCATGCAAAAGGATGCTGCCAAGCAAATTTTAAAGCAAGACTGGGTTTCTCCCACTGGGACATATTGTCCAATGCCAGGACGGATCAGTGAATCATCAGTAGGTTGCTAGGCACTACTGGACGGGTTGCCTACAGCATGTCTCAAAGGTCCCGCTACAGATGGGAGATTGAAAGATATGAGAGCACCTGCACAATGAGGTCTTTCTTTAAGGGCAGTACACACATCATCAGTGAGAAAGCGATTTGACTCTAGGCACGGTTTTATACCGTCACACACATCCCATCTGTGCAACTTAAACATCAAAATGAAATGTAAGTACTTAAAGGGCAATCTCAGTCCAGCAAAAATGCTTATGTTTAAATGCATCTATTTATTAATTTCTTCTCACACTTTAATGGGTATATAAGGCAACTGTAAAAAGAAAATTGAAATTACTGCATTCAAACCCATACTCTTTGTTCATGCTGGTCATGACAATTCATACTTAGAATCAAAGAAATGGAGAATGGTTGGGGTTGGAAGAGACATTTAAATTTCACCTAGTTCCAACTCCCCTGCCATGAACAAAGACATCTTTCACTCGATTAGGTTGATCAAAGGCCTATCCAACAGATTGTATCTGATTTTTTTAGCTTCTTTCAGCAGTAAGGAGAACACGAAGAAGATGAAGATTAACTAAAACCACAAGAGAAGGAGACATCAAGTCTTTCTGATTACAGTTGCTAGAAAGCCAATGGGTATTCCATTTGTTTCTAGTATAAAAAAATATTCATAGAAGGCAGACCAATCCTTTCTCTTAAGTGGAAATAAAATTAAAAGAAAAAAAACATTAAACCCAAAACCAACACCCCTCTTTCTTAAAAATTAGCATTGAATATCCTTCTACAAAGATATGCCACAGTTCAATCACCAGAGCTGCGCAAAACACAGGCTGAAGTTTTATGGCTTAGGTTCAGAGGCTATCAGACTAGCTGTAGAAATAGTCCTTTCTGAACATAAAAGAATCGATAAACAAATGCCCCAGAACTATTCCTTCTCATGGTGATATCATTATCCTACCTGGGACATGGCTTTTCTACTGATGGAAGATTTTGAAGGTATATCTCTCTAGCTATTTGGATTCCTGTTGTTTATCTTACACTTCTGGGAAGTTAATAAGTTATATATATATATTTACATCTTTGAAGCAGTACCATCATTTTACAGATAAGACAGTGACAAGGGCACACAGTTTGTCCTGCTGTCTGTGTTCCCTGTTTTAATCTGTAGGCCACAAGATCTTTAGAGCAGTCCCTGTCACTGTTATCGACGGGAAATTAAACCAACCAGCATTCCTTGCCTGGAATAGCAAATTAAGCAAATACTTCTGAAAGACTTATGTGTACACTTGAATGCACAGAAAATTCTCTCATTTTTCTAATTTATGGTCACATCTAATACATAATGTTAAGCTTTAGAGGTACTGACCATCGCATAACGCTCTAGAGAGCTGTCAGTAACACAGAATGCTTTGCTGAACCTCAAATTCAGTTCCTGCTTCATCGAAATTCAAGCCTGGCTTATATTTCCCAGTATATTCTTTGTTGATGTATGAAATTTATGGTGAAAACATAATCATAGTTTTAGTTTTACAAAAGAGAAATAAACAAACTACACCACTTCCACAATTTCATTTTCAATGAATAAATCACTGTGCCATTCCGGAAGGAAAATTTGAATTCATTTTTTGCTCATTTAAGTTTTGCTTTCTTTTTTTTTTTTTTTTTCCTGTTGGGGCAGAATGAGGTCCAAAGAAAATAAGAAAATTGTTCTCACACTGGAGTCTTCTCCATGCTCTTATTTTTTACCCTGAGAAACTATTCAGAAGCATTATGTGAAATCCTGAATCAAGCTATCACCTTTGATTATTTGCTAGGAAAGAAAAGGGTACCATTTGCTATCTTTGTTGACTGTGTCACCTTTCCTACTTTTTATTTTCACTTGTCTAATTTGCATACATACATAAAGGCACAAACTGCAATCACAGCCTTTTTGTGCCAGGTCTTTTACAAACACAATGAAAATGTCTCTCTCGGCAGAAGTTCCTGTCACTTCTTCTATAGTAAAAGGACAGAAATAGGTGTGATTCAACTCATCTTAAAATAGATACGTTAAATTACTCCCTCAAATTACCTGTTTTTCTCCTCTGACTATAAAGGGAGACTGGCTGATTAGCTTAGATGGAGACACTCACAGCATAGATATCAGCAGTTGGGTAAGAAGATTTTTACCCTTAGTCACAGGTTCCCAGGGCTTGTTCCACCTCACAGCCATAACCAAAGTTACAGATGATTTATGTCCTGCCCTTAGAATACAACTGAGCAACTCATTACAAGATAATTATTTCCTGCTAGTATAGAAAACTTGGTGAAATAAGATTTGTTAGAAAGCTTATATATAAATCATGTAAGATACCATCCCCAGGGAAGAATCACTATTATCTGTAACTGTTTAGAGTATATTCATATGTTTTTAACT
The DNA here is from genome assembly GCA_013398915.1 of Dromas ardeola. Taxonomy (NCBI): domain Eukaryota; kingdom Metazoa; phylum Chordata; class Aves; order Charadriiformes; family Dromadidae; genus Dromas; species Dromas ardeola. The sequence goes on from VYZM01014688.1 coordinate 74,267, forward strand.
AATGAATATCTACTTATTACATAGCAACTGTCATCTATAGATCTCAGAATATCCTAACTTTTTATGATCTTCTATGTCCCATAGTCACTAGGACAGCCTGAAGACCGATACTCTCAAGAAGCCATCACTCCCTGCGGCGTGTCTGTAATGATTGGCCAAGCAGAACACTGGGACATCATCCACCACCCATAAGTATTTTCAAAAAAAAGGCTTAGAAATACTTGTAGTCCCCATAGAAAAGTACAGTGGCACTTTCCTGAAATTATAGTCATTTAGTTCCTACTAAGACCCCAAGGTCTTTCAGCTCAGATGGATGGTGAGACTTCATATTTATCACCTTGGTTGGGAAGCAAAATCTTCATTTCAGAATTACCTGCTAAATCTGAAGGTAAAACTTATGAAGAGGCTGAGGTGACTGAGACTCTAATCATGCCAAACAAACTCCCTATTGGGGAACCCCTCTAACACATGGCTGCAGACATGTCTGTGCCCCTTCTTTTAGGAGTTGAACTATCTAAAAACTGTAGAAAACATTCAGATGCAACGTGTGCTTATTTCTTAGCTAACATAAATCCAGCATAGTAGCATCTTCTGCAGAATTTTATCGTATTTTATAGACCTCTATTCAGTATGTTGTATTGCCTTTGATATGTCTTACTAGAAGAAATATGAGGTTATTACAGCTCTCAGTTAAAAATGATACTGCCCCAAGTTCACACTGAATTCAAGAGATGCAGGACAAACTTTCAGCTTTATCTGTTATATCTGTAGAAAGACAATATACTTGTTATTCAATCTTAGCACTAACTGCTGCACCATCCTTGCAGGTACTTGGAGCTCACATGAATTTATAGCTCCCATGAAGTACTAAGGCAAACCCATTCTGGTTTTGGCTCTGATGACAGACTTGAAAGACCTTTGCTGGTAAAACAGGGTTGTCTCCTGCATAGAATTCCAGGTACATTTTGTGGGTTTTTTTCTGCTGTGATCTATATAAAATTGCTATATGCTAGTTTGTAATGGTCGATTGTCAAGATTTTCATGATGTGTTGTAAGCTTTCCATTTTTTAATGCAACTTCACCTTTTTGGCACTCAGTGAACAGAAAGTATTATATTTTACTGCAGATTTTAAGATGTGATAGCTTATTTAGTTAGCCCACTTTGACATCACAGTTTCAGAAGTACTTTTCTACTGAAATTCAAGTGAAGAAAAAAAGAAAAGACCAATACCAATAACCAGTGACTTCTGAAATTTTAGGTTCTAAAGGCAACAAAAGAGGGTTGAACGTGCCACATTTATCTGCATGTACTGAGCTGCACATCTGCTTTTTAGAAGGCTTGAAAACTCAGTTGCTGAAGTTTGAAAATATGCATTCTTTAGCAGAGGAACACTTGTGCAGACCCTCCATTTTTACAACTGAGCTAAAATAAGCCTACTTTGAAAGTGCAAAGACAACATTTTTCAGGCACAAACTCTCTCAATGCCTCATCATTTTCCTATTTAAATGTTTGAAGAGTCTTGTTTTAGTTTTGAAATATTATGTTTAGCATATTTAAATTTGGAATAAATGCAGATTTTATATTTAGGATAAATAATTTCTAAAGGAGAAACCATTATTTTTAAATTGCTTGATCAAAAAGTTCAGAATGTTTTCTCCCTCAGTGTGACTTTTGATTAAAGCTGCACATTTCTGAGATGAATCCTTTATCTTAACCTTGCCTTTTAACATTTTGAATTAGCCTCATGGAAAGAATTACATAAAACTGCTTCTCTACCCATACATAGATTCAGTGACGATAAAAAACAAGATGTCCTATTAATTTCCTTGTATGAAAGAGCCTAACATAAAAGCAGTCTCTTATCTCTGTATTGCTCTATAAACCAAGGTTCATTTCTCAGACATACTGAAATGTGAGGCGATAGAATAACTGACCCACTTAGGATCAGCAGAAAATTTTGTCTTTTCTTTCTTTGAATACTTAATATTTTGTTAGAACTAACAGAATCTGCTTTTCGTAATGTTTCATTTCCATTTCAAAACACATTGCCAGTTCCCCGAGAGCCTTGTTCAGTTAGAGAATTCACTTCTGAAAATAATTCTGTGCTTTGGAAGCTTAGGTGAGCAAATAGTCATTTGTTGTGTCACTTACCTGTGTAGCTGTCACTCCATATATTTATTCCAAATATTAGTTCAGATGAGAAAATCCCCTGAGTAAAGTACAGGACATCACAACAGGACACCACATAGTTTTTCATCAGTACAGTGCAGGAGGAAATAGTTGTCTGGATGCAATTTACCTACTGAATTAGTATAAACAACTACTCAATATTTAGGGAAGTTGTGGATTTTAAAGGACTTGCAAGATTGAACCTTACATTAGACTGAAAGCAGCAAGGATGTGGGGAAATCAGAGACACATAAGTAAACCTGGAAGAGAAGAAAGTTCTGTGAAAGTCCAATTCACATCTGAGTTGCAGGTCTGAAAAATCTGTATGGCCTATTTAAGCACAGAGCTGAAGCTCATTCTTGGCTTGAAGCAGCAGAAATACTGTGTTGGCTCTCTGCATCCAAACAACAGGATTCTGTTTCTACCATACCTTCAGGTTGCCACTGATGATGAAACGGCCACTGACTCAGTCCCTAGAGGAAGAGACTTGTGGCATGTGCTGATGTTTACAGGCCCTCCCTAGTTCTGGCTTTCTCCACTGACCAGGTCTCTATTTTGTGTTGGGATGCTCTTCAGCATCTCCAAGACTGTGGCCTTTTATGAATAAATATATATGTGCACATGTATATATATGCTACACGGCATATTTATGTTCATCCAGCCTGACTCAACACAAGCTAATGTGCAGCCTTGATGACCTAAGTGACCAAACCACAGGGGCTACTGGTCTCCAGCATAGCTCCCCTTTGCTTTGACTGGGGCACATCGACCATTCTTTTCCCACAATGCAGACAGGATGTAGCCAACACGTAGACCATGTAGCAGTTCATCAAGGCTTCCTATACAACGTGCCAGTCCTGCGCCATGGATGGAGTCCTTGCTGTTCAGATTTGGCTGGCAATCACCAAGGGAATGGCTGATACAGGCTTTAGCTTCTCCTCTGCTGAATTCTTAAAAGCTACTTAGTTTTTTGCCTCTGTTGCTGAAAACATATAGTGGGAAGCAAATATCGCTAATGCTGTCTGTTCCTATGGTTTTATTGTAAATCCTGCAGATTTAATACAAATAAAAGGCCACATGCACTGAAAGAGAAGTACTACTTCTTATTTCTGTTGGATATTTACATATTTTAGATATTTTACTACTGCATATATTTACAGATTTTACTTTATAAATTTACATAATTTTTTTCAAAATATATCCTCAGTTCTCATAGATGCTACGAACCTGGTAAGGAAAAGATTAAAAATACCTTCTTTAAACCAAAGTCATGAATCCCACCTATTTTGTATTTATTCCTCTTGGTGCGGTAGGAGTTTATTCGCTATTTTATAACAACACCTTCATTTTGTCGTAATATGACTTTAAAAGGGGTGTCTTATTGAAACATACACAGCAATTTAATTAGTCCTACCCCGGTTACCCGAATACTCAGAGAGATCAGTGGCATGAGAACAAAAAGAACATTACAGCCTGTTTGCCTTTAAATTCAATCCCATTAAATGATGCTCTCTTGCAGGCCTATGAAATCAATTAACAAGTACTTGTGAAGATAGCCAAGGAAAAACTGTTTAAATCCTTAACAGCTTAAATACCCCCTGTCTTGATGTTAGCCCTATAAAGCTATTAGACTCCAGTCTGGATTGCATTAGCACTATGAAAGTCAGCTGCTAATCCTGTAACCACAATGCCAGCCTCGACTCTCTCCTGCCCATGCTTTTACAGGAATTGTTTTGAGCAGCCGTGAAAGCAGACTGAATAAAAAATAAATAGAGAAAATATTTGAGTTTCTTCCTGAAATAATATAGCCCATCCCTGGCCTAATGAAGAATAGGAATAGTGTGTTTTGTTGTTTGTTGTTGAGGGTGTTTTGCTCCTGGAAAATAAAATTCTAGATATCTTCATACTGAGAGTATTTCATTAGTTCAAGACTGCCTATGCCAGAAACTAATGGAAATTGAGGATGTTTCCAGAGAGCAAAGGAACTTGAGGGGATTTGGGATACATCAAGGGCAAATTACACTGGAACATGATGAAAAATAGTTTTCTTTCTTCTTTGGGGACTACAAGGTTTGCCAAATCTGGACTAGGTTCGTTCGTTTGTGTCTTTGTTCATTTCCCAAATAAATTTCTTTACTCGGATTTTGAGTTTGCAAATTTTTATTCAGGTGATTTCTTCTTTTTTTTTTTTTAATAACCCTTTGTGTTTTATACAAATATAATTTGTATAATAATTTTGTGTTTTAATGTATATATTTAATTGAACCAGACTTCCAAATTGAAAAAATCATTTTTACTTAAATAGAAACTTTAACCCACCAAATAATGTTAAACTGGAATATTTCAAATGTAAAAGAACCAAAATGTGATATCCAAGCTCAGGAATTCATTAATCTTGCACTCACATTTTCCCTTCCTTTGTGCATAATACTGAGTCAAAAGGACTCTATAAGTTGTTCTTTACAAGCTGCCATTAACACTGAAACAATTTGCATCCAGAAATCATTTAGAATAGTAAACCAACTCTTTCCATTGCCAGCAAGGAAAGCCACATATAAGAGAGAGTGCTTGCAGATAAGACAGTAAGAATTCCCTCTCCTTTTCTGACATGAAGTCCCAACAGGAGAAGTGCAATTTAAATTCCACAAGAAGTTACAGGATCTATGCTGGTAATAGTAACATTGCAGTAAATTAACAGATGTGACAGACTGTGATGTCTGTCCAGAAACATCCGAATAATGAAGACACACCTGGAGAACTAGGACAGAAAGCTCTGCAATAATCCTATGGTACAACATTGCTCTACCAGTAAATATCCTTATGCGAAGGACCTTGCATCCAGCCTGCACCAGTTTCTTCCAGACTGAACTTAGGTGTGGACTTGGTCAGGTTTCTTTCAACATTCATTCCCACACTAACTGGGATGCTCTCACCTCTGCAGCACCACATGACAGCACTCCACGTTAACCACACATTTAGGGCAGGTTGTAAAGTTTTCTCTTTACATGCACAGCTTTTCCCCAGTGTGCAATTTTGTTTTCCCTTCTTTCAGTCCCAGCACAATTCATAAGTCTCCCCAGGCTTTTCAAGTCCAGAAAAAAGGAAGAAAAAAAAAAAGTCTAAGTAACATCTGGATAACTCAGTCCTCTCCTGGACCAATACTGTCCATCCACCTCAGCAGACTTTCCTCCTGCTGCTCTTTTTACATGATGGCAAGGACAGCTCTTCATCTGCTTCCTCCAAGCATGACCTAGTCTGAAACGAGCCCCCTTGCACATATCCAGAGAGAAACATGGAAACAGACACAAAACTCAAGCCCAATTCAGTAACAGCCCATACCAGAACACAGAGCTGAACAGCCACTGATCACTAAGGAAATTCAGGTTTGGATCCAAATCCAAGCTCACACTTCGAAATTCATGGCCTTACTTCACCAGTTCTTCACATACACCCTCCTTCTCCATCCCACCCCACCTCACATCCCTCTGCAACCTCCTTACCTGTCTGTCCCGCAATCGCAGCAAACACCCTGTGGGGAATCCTGGATGGGATCTTCAGTCCAGCTCTTATCTGGTAATACCTGAGGAGAAAGAATTAAAAATGACATGCTGTTATACAGGCGACTACTTGATTCAATCGAAAAATCTGTGCAAACACATCCTGGGCATCCACACCCAAAGAGAACTGCTCAAGAGAACTGGCATGCTCATAAATACTGAGCCTTTTATTCTGCTTTGGAGTTTTAATTAAAGTGAGTTTATACTGATTTTAATTTGGTCCCTCTTATTTTACAGTAGTTGGAGTGGACACACTGGCCTGACGTGTGAGTAATGAGGAAAGACTGTGAAAAGCTCTTGGCTTCTTGTAGGGAAAAGAGACATAGAGAAAAATCTACAATAAAAGCCAGTGAGATCAGACAAGAGTGACAAAAATTTAATACAAAATAAAGAAAGGGGAAACTTCTGTGGAAAGAAAACAATTGTGTTAATCTCACATTTAGGAAAATTCAATTTATACATAGTGATTATCATTCTGCTGTTCCATATTGAGGCTATCATATCATGAAAATGTTAGCATTAATCATATCTAAACCAGCTGTATTCTAGTCATTTGCTATCTCATAGGTCATCACGATGTTAGATGAAGGAAGGCAGAAAAAGAAAACATCAGCAAATTCACTGGCTTAAGTTATGCATGGTGCAGGTTACTTCAGAAAGTTTGCGTATATGAGCTCAGCCTAAAGAGAGAAAGAAACTCATTTCAGTCTTTCCTCATCATCACTTTCATGAACGAGGAATAAGAGTCAGTGTACAGTACAGTATTTAATCCACCACATGGTAGCTCAGGATACCTCCACCTGTTCACAGATGTCCCACTGCCCTGCTGGAACACTATGTTGGTGTCAATCCCCCTTTCTCTGCATTTTCCCTCATACTCTTTTGATTGGTCTATTTGTTTATAAATTCCTCATATCTCACAAGTGCTTGCAGATATTTTCAGACTGATTTATGTCTGAGCCTCTAAACACAAAAATAAAAGTTAATAAAAAAAAAAAAAATCCTTATTGATGCGAACACAGACCCACCATCAGTGAAGGAAGAGTTGGTATGTGAACTATTAAAGGAACTTGACCCCTAATAATTGATGGACCCTGACGTTATCTACCCGGGGGTGTTAAGAGAGCTGGCTGACGTCATTGCAAGGCCGCTCTCCATAATCTTTGAGAAGTCATGGCAATCAGAGGACATCCCAGAAGACTGGAAGAAAGCTAATGTCACCCCCATCTACAATAAAGTCTTAAAGGAGGATCCAGGAAATGACAGGCCCATCAGTCTTACTTCAGTTCCCGGGAAAGTTATGGGACAAATCCTCCTGGGGGATACCACAAGCCAAATGAAACATGTGACTGGGAGAAGACAGCACGGATTCACTGAGGGCAAATCGTGTTTGATAAGCCTGATCGCCACCTACGACAAATTAACCTGCGCAGTTCATGTGGGGCAAGTGGTGGACATTGTCTACCTGGATTTCTCTGAGGCTTTTAATACGGTTCCCCACAGCCTCCTGCTAGAGAAACCGATGGGTTATGGTCTAGACAAGTGGTCTGTGCAGCGGGTGGGGAACTGGCTGACAGGCTGCACCCAGAGGGTGGTGGTCAATAGCTCCTATTCAAACTGGCAACCGCTCACAAGTGGGTTCCACTAGGGATGGACAGTGGGCCCAATGCTGTTCAATATCTTCATAAGTGATCTGTGCGATGGGATCAAGTGTACCCTGATGAATTTNTGTAAGGTCTTGCACCTGGCAAACCATAACCCAGGAGTGCAGCACAGACTGGGATTTAACTGGCTGGAGAGCTGCTCTATGGAAAGGGACCTGGGGATCATGGTGGACAACAAGCTCAACATGAATGAACAGAGTGCTGCAGCGGCAAAGACAGTCCACAGGATGCTGGCTTGCATCAACAAGGACATCACCAGCAGAGATAAAGAAGTTGTTAAAGAAGTCACTCTGCTCAGCACTTGTCAGGCCCTGCCTGGAATACCAGTTTTGGTCCCTGTCATACAAAAAAGGTGTGAACAGGCTGAAGTGGGTCCAGAGAAGGGCCAAAAAGATGACCAAAGGATTAGGAAGCCTGCCATATAAGGAAAGGCTGAGAGAAATGGGCTTGTTCAGCCTTGAGAAAAGAAGGCTTAGGGGAGACCTTATCACCATGTTCCAGTATTTAAAGGGTGGCTACAGAGAAGATGGAGACTCTCTTTTTACAAGGAGTCACATGGGAAGGACAAGGGGCAATGGGTACAACTTAGTCCTGGGGAGATTCCAATTGGACAAAAGACGAACATTCTATATAATGACAGCAATCAGCTATTGGAATAATCTCCCCAGTGAAGTGGTGGGTTTCCCATCACTGGACACTTTTAAGTTCCAGCTGGACAGGGGCTGGGCCATCTTGTCTAGACCATGCTTTTGCCGAGAAAGGTTGGACCAGATGAACCTTGAGGTCCCTTCCAACCCGGTATTCTATGATTCTATGATTATAACTGTACAGGTCCACTCAGCACCTGAAGACATGACACTTAGCAGAATTATTTCCTCAGAAGAGTATAATAGTATGTGGAAATGAACACTTAAAACACCCATATTTCTGCAAACTGCTGTATAAAGAACAGCTCATACAGGTTGAACTTACCAATAAAATCTTTGCTGGGGTGTAATAGTGGATAAACCAAATCTGCCTTTGCTGAAGAGAGAGGTTTGATGAGGAGAAAAAAAAACAACACCAAACACCTCAGAGACAATTGTGTCATGGTCCTTCTCATCTCAAAGTTCATGTTACCCTGCCTACTCCAACCGTCAGATCTTTGCCAACCTGGATATAATTCCAGCACAACCTTTAACATTTTTAGATATCTGTTTTAGGCAAGATTTCAGGCATGAAAACTCTCCATTTACATTTTAGTTTTCAGAAAAGAAAATAAAAGAAGTTCAGATTCTAAATACACAGCGTATCTAGTTAAAAATAACAGCAATCAAAGCTAAACTTTCTCTCCCTTATGCTGTCCTTGCACTATGGAAGGAGTTTTTAATTAATGCTATGCTCCTGATTTTTTCCAGAGCAAGTGGAAGAATTATGTATGTATTTGCATTACAATTATATGCAACACAATGTTTTAACTAACAAAAATACCCTATTTGGACTACCCGTACAGTCTAATCATTTCCAAATAACAGCAATACGGTATTAAAGGGGGATTGCCACAGCAGTGTAACGAGACACTCCTCAATATGCAGATATTAATGTTCTATTGCATGTCCATTCCACTAGATTTATTCCCAAGAATAACATCCTACAACGGTCTGGCTACCACTTTTAGATTTTTGCTGCTTAATATTGCAGTGGGTTATCCTTGGCTAAGGGCCAAATTCCCACCCAGACACTCTCTCACTCCCCCTCATCAACAGGACAGGAGGAGAAAACAGGACGAAAAACAGGAAGAGATAAAGACAGGGAGACCGCTAACCAGTTATTGTCACAGGCAAAACAAACTCAATTTGGGGAAAAATAATTTATTCACAACTGGGTAGTAAGAAACAAAACTAAGCATTAAAACAACACCTCGGCCCACTCCACCCCCTTCTTCCCAGGCACAGCTTCACTCTTTCTGACTCCTCTCCTCCCAAGCAGCTCAGAGGGCTGGGGAAGGGAGTCAGGGTCTCAGTTACAAAACTGATTCCCCGCGGCTTGGCTGGTGCTCCAGATTAAGTCACACAAAGCTGGGGAGATTATACCAATGTGCCAATTTCAATGACCGTGTAGTCAAAACTCTCAGTGGACTCAGAGACATTCAGCTCCTAAGAGAGGACGCTGGACAGACCTTGTCTTCACTCATGGTCCAGTCAAGAACTGTTGACTACAATATAGCCTTGGATATCAGAAACACATGAAGATATCTCAATACTCGTGACTTCATAGCAAGGTTATTTACCCCCTTTATTTTTGCCTTTGCAAACTGGACTAGTTGTAATGACATAAAGGAACTAGATCTTCATCTTACTTTAAGCTTTCCCTGTTCATCCCCATAATTTTGGCAAATTCATCTGAATGTCAGAGATATTCTAGAAGTCATAAGTAGACATCTTCCTGTGTACCCACCAGGTTTAACTGCTCAAAACAAAAACTGCATAGGAACGCCGTAGAAACCTAAGGAACTCTCAGATTAAGGTTAAACGTTAAGGTTAACGGTCCAGACGTAAAGAGGATCTGGAGACTAGTAAGGTCTGTAATACTAGGGAATGCAGGCAAAAATGTCACTCATATTTTATAGGCAACCAAACATGTCTTAATCTTAATAAAAAGAATGACATTAATTGGTTACTAATAAATAATTTATTGCAGATTGTTTGGCACCTGAAGTCAAAAGGTCTGGCCTTGGCATAAGTGCACAACGGCATAAAGCAATTCCGGTATAAATCGTCATGGAAATAGGTACATTCTTCCTAAAGAAAGACCATAGCAAATTGTCCTATGCCCAGAAGACACAAGAGGATTCTGAATATTCTGTTGTTTCAAGATTTGTGTAATTGTGCATATGTGTGCATTGCAATGTCTTGCACCTCAAGGTAGTGACACTGTTTGTCAGTTAGGTTAATGGCAGAGAAGGAAAGTATGTAGAGGACCCCAGACTGAAGTCCCTCAACACCCCAGTGACATTCATGGAAATTAACACACAGGGCAGTGAAAGTGTTGAAGGCTCAAACCCGAAAATTAAATTCAAATTAAATAGAAATAGAAATGGTCAAAATTTATCAGTTTATTCCTTTTAAAGTTGAATATTTTCCCTGAAAATCTTTGAGAACAAGTCAGTTTTCAATGAAAGCTTCAGGCAAAATGTTAAAAATAGCTCCAAAGGATGTAATAAATATCACAAACAGAATATCAGCTTCACCTTGGGTGGCCAGAAAAAACTAAAGACATCCTCAGTTGAGTTTCACCAGACTTCCTGTTGTCCAGTTAAAATAAAAAACCCCCATACAGGAAACTGAATAAAACCCATTACCTGTTTTTTTTTCCCCCTATTTTTAAGCCACATATCAATAAGAAGCCACATATTCATAAGACAGACAAATAATATCCATTCCTCAGAGTCTTTGCAGGCAGGGAGGCATTGCCAAACAGTGACTTTATGCCTAAACAAAAGCATAAAAATGAAGGTTCCTGCTCCCACACTGTGAAGTTGGATCTTACTTCATAATAGTGCATTGTAAGGAGGGTTTTCCTGATCAAAATACAGGTCACTGCAAGAGGCAGAGTCCCATATATTTTCTTCAGCAGCAAACATAGATAAAAATCTGATCTAGTTAAAGATGTCCCTGCTTACTGCAGGGGTGTTGGACTAGATGACCTTTAAACGTCCTTTCCAACCCAACACATTCTATGATTCTATGATCTCTGCTTCCCCACCTCCCTACCTACACACCTCTTGGTTGCGCCGGTACAAGTAATAGTGAGACCAAGATGTAAAACAGAAACATGTTAATGTGAGCACAAATACCAAATAAAACACTCTTTTTGTTAGTACCTCTACAAAAATCCACAGTGTTGTATGACTAAATACTGGGCTCAGTCCCTGATAACAGGACGGTAGATGGAAAATGGTTTTGACAGGCTAAAACCACTCATTCTGTTACAGTGAGGTACTGTCTGAACTAGAAATGGCATTAATCAAGCTGAGAAGCAACAGATACAACTGCCCATACAGTGTTTCTGGTTTTCCTCAGAATGAAACAAACTACCTCCAGCTGGCTCTAAATACTCCCATGAGGATGTTTCCTCATGGGCTGGTTATCCTCACCAGTCTCTTCCAATCCACCCAAGCGAAAGAAGGCTCAGTTTAATGGTCTGAGCTCTCCTAGAGTCTGCATGATCTGTTCTCACCTGAGTGGAGCATTTGCTGTGTGGACATTGCGGCAGCAGAGCCTTGAGGGTGGGCTGCTATCTGCATGGAGGCAATTGCACAGACATGACTTCTTCCTCTTTGTGTAATTAGCTGCTGTCTGCATTTCAGGCTTGGGAAGAAATCCTGAAGACAAGAGTTTTATCTCTGGCCAGCTGAGTGAACCTCTCCAAAATTATGAGGCATGAACAGAAAAACTACAAAGAATTAGAACAGGACCTGGAGGTCAAAATCTACACCTGAACCTGGAAAATCAGGCTGAGGTAAACATTGCAAAAGCCACCAAAATAGGTCCAGGAGGTCCTCCACCACACAGGTGCAGGAAAGGACTGCCTGATAGTGATATGAGGCTGACAGTAATGGTAAATGAGAAATTGCCTCCAAAAATAATAAGCTATTTTGCCCTTTTTCTTACCTTTTTTATGACGAGCGCAGATAGGAAGGCTAAAGGGAAGGTTCAAAGCTTTTTCAAAGCTTTGAAAAAGATCACAGCCAAGGTGCTAAAATCAAAGAGCATGCTTAGTGAAGATGAAGCTGGAGAACCTTGGCAGAAGTGGCATGTGACCTGGACACTCAGTAATACAGGTTTACAACAAATCCAAGAAATCAGTAATGTTACAGAAGGACCAGTGATGAGCAGAATTTAAACAGCCATTTTGCAAAGAGACTGAAGCGGACATCACTATAGGTCCCTGAGTGTGACCCCAGAAATACATAAGGCTTTATGGTAGATTTTGAAGGAAAGAATAATTAGGAAATAAATGAGAAATTTCAATATAATTCATGTTTTACTAAAATTAGTCTAAGTCTGGCTCATTAGAATTAGGCTAGGTAGTATCTCTGAGTAAACAGCTGGTTTGTGGTTTGGTTTGGTCTGTTTTTTTTTTTTTTTTTTTTTAGATAAGAGCAGTGCAGAAAAGCTTACTTAGACTTCAGTAAAGTAGGGAGACCATAGAAAATCGCCAGCTAATGTGGAACAGTCACTGTGAAGGGAAGATCAGGAAACAACAAGCTGATTTTAAGAAAAGAACTAAAGGAACTTGGCACAATTAACTAAGCAAAACACAGAGCGATCGGATCCCCTCTCCGTCTATAAATACACTGGAAGGAAAAGCATCAGGAAGGAAGAGTGAGGTATAAGAAAGTACAACATTGGCACAGGAACGATGACATATAAACTGCCCATGAATAAATGCAATTTAGACATAAGAAGTTGTACCTGGCAAAGGACTAAGACTGAAACAACCTCCTAACAGAAGCAGGAATGAAAAAGCCAATTTGCTTTTAGGGGAAGCTCAGTAAATTTCCAAATGATTTATAGGACATGGATCCTTCTTATTTGCAGGATCAATGTTATTTATGCAGGCAGTGCATACCACCCCAAGTTCCTTTTCTCTTGCGAGACAGACTGCATGGGTCACCTTAATAGCAATGAATTTGCCATCACCACCGTCACTGGCCATTTGTGAACTGCTCATCTTTAAAATTAAATAGCGAATTTGAATATTCACTTTGTTTTCCTGTGCCTGGACACATATTAATCCCTGATGACCTGTACTGACTCACCTAGAATATTGACGTTAAAGCCTCCGAGGCTGGCTCCACTAACAGATGTGTTGGGTGACACTGCCTACCCTTGCCTCCCCCTTCAAGAGGCAGAGCTACTGACACCTTTCAATCTTTTGGCACTTCGGTGGTCAGACTTCCCCTCAGGAACACCAAGATCACTCTCAGATGTTAAGTGTTAATGGTCAGGCAGGGTGCAGAGGGTTGGGTTTTTTTTTTGCTAATTTATTACAAGTAATTACAAGTTATTACATAACGTATAACATACGTTAATTATTACATTGAACTCAAATGAACAGAAGAAATATTTAATTTTAGGAGAATAAAATTTTTTAGCTTCAGATAACTCATTGTGCCATCTCTAGTATTCTAGCCATACCACAGGGCATTACCTAATCCCAAAGGATTTACATCAAAAAGAGTAGAGAGACAGGTTAGGGGAGCAGGCTGCTACTGACACTTTGGACTCCATCCTTTCCTTGCTTCCTCCCCTCAGATCAATGCCACACCATCTCAATTCTCATCTAGTCCTACAAGTTGCTGCCTGCTTTTCTTCCCCTGCCATTGACTGGTGATGGCATTGTAAAGCCCAGGTTAAGAAGAGATGACTAGTTTGAGAGAAGCAATTTGTTGCATAATATTGATGCATCACGCCATCAAAACAGATCAATCCCACCAGGAGCCCTGACAGACCAGACTGCTCCTCCCTTATCATTCCTGCAGCATGGAAATCAAAAAGATTGGCTCAGTAACACTGAGCCAGACAAGTTCAAAACTGCATAGCTTCCACCTTGCTTTGAATTATACCCGAACAGCTCCAAGGTTTAAAATTTCATCCTAAATTAGGCTACATTTTAATAAACAACCCTTAAGCTAATACATACTGCAAACAAACTAGCTGTTTCCTGAGCCCGGAGTTTCTGTTGCTCCTCAGACCAGTGTTGGAGTTGCCCTCCAGCAGCCCCTATCACCAAAACTTCTCTGTTGAATTACTGCAGCCGGGGAGCTGAGGCAGCACACTGTTTGGGAAGTCAATAAGGAAAAGCTTTACAGGCAAGGAAAAAGACAGATTTCTTCATGAAAACAGCATGAGAAGAGACCTCAAAATTCTATGCAAGATGTAACTTCATTGACCATAAAAAAAGTTTGAACTCAGGGTTTTCAGCCGGAAAAAAAACACGTTGCCTCTCTGGAAACATTAACAGGCCTTTCTGTTCTGTGCTGATGATCCCTGGAAGAGGATTCCCAAGTGTGTTACCATCTGAGAGCTGCCTGCTACATATTCCAGAAGTTTATGCAGGACAGAGGGAATATCTGTGATCATCCATGCTGATTCCCAGAAAAACACAGTAATCAATGATAAGCCAAACACACTATTACTTCCTATACAGACACTGGCGGCTGAAACTTCAAAATAAAAAAAAGCCTCCAATCCAATTAGCTTCATGCTGAAAAAGTGAAAAGCAATACCTGTTGAAGGTATAGGGAGAAAGACTGGGTCAAGGTAGCAGCCAGACCACTGTTTATTTCTCCTTTCCCTTCAGTGAAATAAATCAGAGGTGTAGCCATAAAAAATTCTGTAACTTTGCATCAAATAACGGAGGATTTTCCTTGCTTGTGGTGACAATGTTTGAGGTTACATATCTATCAGAGCCAATAATATTTCACAGATCTATAAAGTACATTAGTCAGACAGCTGTGCACTGTATGAATTCATCCTCTGTTCCTTTACTGCCTATTTTCTATATAAATATTTTGGTGGGTTCTTCGGCTATTCAAATAGTAGCACGTGGGAAATAGTGATAACTTTACATGCAGGATTGAAGACAGACAGATAAATTAGACTATGGAGCATAATGGAAAAATGATCCCATTGGTATATAAGCACGTACAATGTGCAATACCTGTGTGAATGAGGAAGCCCTACAAGATCATAGAATCATAGAATGGTTTAGATTGGAAGGGACCTTAAAGATAATCTAGTTCCAACTCCTCTGCCATGGGCAGGGACACCTCCCACTAGACCAGGTTGCTCAAAGCCTCATCCAACCTAGCCTTGAACACCTCCAGGGATGGGGCATCCACAGCTTTTCTGGGTAACCTGTTCCTCACCACCCTCATAGTGAAGAATTTCTTCTTAATATCTAATCTAAATCTACACTCTTTCAGTTTAAAACCATTACCTCTTGTCCTATTGCTACACTCCCTGATAAATAGTCCATCCCCATCTCTCCTATAAGTCCCCTTTAGGTACTGGAAGGCTGCTATAAGGTCTCTCCGGAGCCTTCTCCTCTCCAGGCTGAACAACTCCAACTCTCTCAGCCTGTCCTTATAGAAGAGGTGCTACAGCCTTCTGGTCATCTTTGTGGCCCTCCTCTGGACTCAGTCCAACAGGTCCATGTCCTTCTTGTGTTGAGGGCTCCAGAACTGGACGCAGTACTGCAGGTGGAGTGTCACCAGAGCGGAATAGGGGGTAGAATCACCACCCTTGACCTCCTGGCCCTGCTTCTTTTGATGCAGCCTAGAATATGGTTGGCCTTCTAGGCTGAAAATACATCAAGTTTCTATTATTTTCCCCCCAGATTTATTCTCAGGCTCTTTAACTTCTGATGAAGGAAGGTCTAAAATCGATAGGGAAAGAGGAGAGCAATCCATACCCTCCTTGCAGTGCATTACATAATGTAGCCTTTGTCTCCAGCTAGAAGGCATAGTTGGTCTACTGAAAGCAAACTTCTCACCTACAAGGAGACTGTAACATGCAGACACAAGGAAGCATGACAAGAGAGATGTGCATCCAATAAGAGGAAATCATTCAATTCTAATTTTATGGCAGCCCTCTTTTTTGATTTTTGATTCTGACAGAAAATCCTGTTTTAATAAAAAACACTGTCCAGTTCTGCAGACCTGAGAGGTACTTGGAGTGATTCATCCTCACCCAAGCAAACAGCGTGCAATCATCTGAAGGTGCTCAGCATGTCCCAGGATCAAACACAGATAAATATGTTTTAATTCCAGGATTTAGGGGCTGGAAGCTCTCAAGAGCTGAATGCTCTGGGTACAATGTAGAGAAGATATAAACACCTTTTGGCAAATGAGCACGAATGTTATCAGGAGACTTCCCATATTTCAGTGCATTAGTGAATCAGACCCAACACTTGTCACTTGATGCTTTGAGGCAAGGTTTCCACTTGGATCCAGGTAAGCCACAACCTTGATCATTTTTATATTTCTAGCTTCTCATAGCTTTTCATCAGATCACCTCTTCTCTGCAGAAACTTGCAATCCTACAGGTCATAAAAGCTCCAGCCCTGGCATCCCTGCAGCTCTCTGACAATTACACCAACCAGCACTCTTTACATCTCCTTTTATGCTCACCTCAGGGGCTCTTGCCCTTTTATGCTCACCAAGGTAGCAACGCTGCCTTTTATTTGGTCCCATATCCATACTCTTAAAGCAATTTGCCCTTTACTTCCCTTTCAGACAGCATAGCAATGCAGGGGTGAAGAGGAGTAGGCGGTAGAATGGTGAACAGCAAAGTAAAATGAAAGAAACGTGCTTTACTGTTGGAAAAGAGAGACAAGGAAAGGAAAGGGCAGAAAAAATAACACCCCAATAAGGATACGAGCACTTATATCCTTGTCTCAAAGGCAATAAGAAACCTTGGAAACATAGCTTAATTTAGTCTCACAGTCAAGCAGTAACCTTCCTCAATCTGCTCTTACGTTACATGAGCAGCTAGAGATCAAGAGATTTTGTGCTCTTCTAACTGAAGCACCTGAGAAATCTTACACTGTGACAATCTCAGAGAGTTAAGTAACCCTTAACTGTCCTGGGTGCAAACAAGAGGCACCCTATAGCAGTGATTTAATGGATATAAGAAGATATATATTTCTGAAGGCCGTTCTTTTTCTTTCTAAATTCAAACTTTCATATTACATCTTTTTTACTAGAATAAGATGAATGTGGTGTCTCATGAGAGTTCTAAAATGGTTTTGTAATTCTTATAGACTGAAATGCATAAACAGGTTTGGAGAAGTGGTTATTTACACTAAATTTTGTTAAGTTTTGGATGTCACTGCTGGAAACAGGAGACAACAGAAAATGACAGCCAGGAAATGGCTTCTCAGAGGCTACTGCTTTAAAAGTATACAAATCTTTTCACATTCTGATTCTCAGAAACTCCTAGAAGATTGAAAGCCAAAGTGACCTTGAAACAGAGATACAAACTGATTGGGGGCAAAATGGGTGTGTTTCACCCAGCAGTCCAAGGAAAGATTTTCATGTCATTCACAGCCTGGCAATTTTCTAATCCCAAATGAATACAAAACCTGAGTATCTTCTATCCATTGACCCTCAGTTTCCAAAAGAAGAAAGTTTGTGGACGTGAGCAAAGTGGAGATGCACTGGCACTGGCACACAGTGAATCATGATCCCAGGACAAGTTATGACACTTAGTCCATCCAGCAGATCTCTAAATTCTGCTGTCAGTAAATTGGCCAGTTCAAATATCTGGAAGTCTCATACAAGTTGAGCACTTCTTATGATGGAAGACAGTCATGCAGTTAGGTCAAGTTGCGTGGTCTCAGCATAGGAGTTGCTCTGTCCCATGGCTATGCCTGTATCTCCCGCAATTTCAGGATGGTCTCCTGGTCCATGATCCCAGTCAACAATTGCTCTAGTACTGGTCTGCCATCATTGGACTTTGTTTCAGTTATTGCTGGCGAGCTGGTAGAACAAGGAGAGGAGAGAAGCCACATTACCACACTGCAACTGGAGAGTGCCTCCCACTGAGGTCTGATGTTTACAGGAGCCCAAAGGGAAATCACAGTCACTGCTGCCTCTTCTCCCCATTGCGAGTTGGTGTTGCAGCCCCTGCTTCACATCAATGACCCAACACATCAGGTCGCCACCCTGCTCAGGTGCATCAGCAGGTGCAAGGTTGAAGCATCTGGCAATAGCACACAGCGCACTTCCCAGGGGCAATGCAGAGCTGCACAAAACTGAGCCCAGTGATGGCAGATCAGTACCAGAGCAAAGCGGAATTCGAAACAGCCACCCATCACAAATTCTGAGAATCCAACATTTCTGTCCGGGTCCAGCTGAATTCTCTAAGGTACCTTTCAGAAAACAGACATTTGTCTCAGAAGTGCAACAACACTGTTTCAGTGGTTTCTGCTGAAATGAAACTTTATTTGCTCTTGCTGGGTATTTTGAGGGGGAGTATATTTTTTGCATTCAACTCACAGAATCATAGAAACATAGAATATCTCAAGTTGGAAGGAACCCATAAGGATCATCGAGCCCAACTCCCTGCTCCTCACAGGACTACCTAAAACTAAATCATATGACTAAGAGCATTGTCCAGACACTCCTTGAACTCTGACAGACATTTCCTAAGATGTCTCAGGTGGGTTTGAGAGAGGAATTTCATCCTGTTCTCTTTTGGAGCCTGATTCCTAGAATTTATTACAACTCAATTTTCTCCTGTTAAAGAGAATGAGGTTGCAGTAGTTCATCTCTTCTCAAAATGAGGTGCTTAATTCAGATAGACAGCCTTATTTATGAGGGCAACTCCTATGAGATGTAAACACAGATTAAGACACAACTGTGTCATACGTTTAACAAAAATAGAAATAAAACAAAAACAAAAAAGCAGCATTCCCTATGCTAAAAGACTAAACTAAAAATCTCCATGCAGAATCAGAAATAAACAATCAAACAACAGCCAGGAAATGTGGACATTTTTCAGTGTTTCATGATTCAAATGTGGAGCAAAAACTACAGGTTTTGTACAAACAGAGCGTTAGGGTTTTGACAAGACTCACATATGCTGTACAACTCTGTAAGACAATAAAAAGAAGGTGATATGCTACAAAACAGTAAAAGAAATAATGCAACCCTTGGCTCCTTTCTAGGACTGGAAGTGGAATTTTTAGCAATGGAGAAATTACAGCTTCACTGTCAGGCAGGAAAGCACCATTTGAGCTTGTCCTCTCAAATGAAAAAATAGGATGTAGAAGATGAACAACAACTGCATAGTAATCAAGATTTGGTTAAGTAATTATTGGAGCCTGTATACCTAAACAAGCAAATTCCAGTCCTTGAATAAAAGCTTGAAAAACTGGCAACTGATGGATAAGTAAGATATAGGAAGGAAAAATTAATGGGATGCAAGAAATAAAGGAAGTGGAAGAACAGGTAAAACTTACAGTAACATCAAAGATTTCTGGAATGCTTAGAGAATACAAGGCAGAAGCTTTGCAAGCAGAAATAAAATAGAAGATGGATGAACACGATCAGTTTTTATTAGAAAAGGAGCAAAACCATCAAGAATTTACAGCTTGTGAGAAAGGAATAAAGAAACTGGTGGCACAGATACAAGAACTGGAGAACAGAGGTACTGAAGTCTCGAAGACTGTAAGCTAGTTGGAACAACAACTACAAAAAATTAAGAAAGTGGAAACAGAATTAAAGCAAAATGAAGAAAGATTACAACAGCAACAGCACAATAACCTGATTCAGATGTCCGCTCTACAGTTTAAATTGGATGATACAAGGCATGGTGTACCTACAGAAGGCAGTTCTGATCAAGTGCTAAAGGAACAGTTCGAGGCAGAACAGGAAGCACTTCTGACAAAAGAGAGAGATTGCAGCCTTATTAGACCAAATAGAGCGATATAAAGATAATTTGATCAGTAAAAATTAGGAGATATCACAGCTGAACTTGCAGTAAGAGATGCAGGAAAACCGCACGACTTCCAGCATCACTCAGCTTCAGTCAGAGAATGCCCACCTGAAGGTGGACCTGCGTGTTGTGGGTAGACCTGACCCAGCTGCCAGATCCCACCCAGCCTCTCTCACTCCCCCACCTCAACAGGACAGGGGGAGAAAATAAGACAAAAAAGCTCTTGGATCAAGATAAAGACAGGGAGATCGCTTACCAATTACTATCTCAGGCAAACCAGACTTGATTTGGAAAAAATTAATTTATTTAAAAGTAGAGTAGGATGTTGAGAAACAAAAACTAAAACACTTCCTCCTCACCAACTCCTTTTTCCAAGGCTCAGCCAGCCACAGTCTTTCACTCCTGATTCCTCTCTTTGCCTTTTTCCCAATCTCAACCCTACTCCTTCATTCCCAGCTCCTACACCTCCTTGACCCTGACAAGTGGCACAAATGCTGGGGATGGGGGTGCGGGTCCGTCCATGGCAGCCCCTCTGGGCCGCTCCTCCCTCCTCACCCCTCTCCCTGCTCCAGCGCGGGCCCTGCCCCGGGCTGCAGTCCTTCAGGGACAACCTGCTCCCGCCTGGGCTCTCCACGGCCGCGGCTCCCGCAGGAAATGTCCCCCCGCTGCGGCCTGGGGCCCTCCCCGGGCTGCAGGGGGGGTCTCTGCTCCGGCGGGGTCTCTCCAGGGCTGCAGGGGATCCCTGCTCCGGGCCGGCAGCACCTCCTGCCCTCCTCCTCCTGCGCCCCGGGGCTCCCTCTGCTGCTGCTCCCTCCTCGCCTTCCTCCTCCTCTGCCTGGGCCGCCTTCGGCCCTTTCGCAAACCTCTTTTCCCCCCGGCGCCCCCAGCTTGGCTGAGGGGCTCAGCTGTGTCCTGCGCTGGGGCCCTTGGAGCCGGCTGGGACCGGCTGGGACCGGCTGTGTCCGGCGCGGGGCAGCCCCGGCCTCTCCACACACAGGCTGCCCAGCAGCCCCCTGCCAATGGGCACCTTATACACTAGATAACAGTGACTCTTCAGCTTTCCTTTTCCCACAAGCACTGTTTCAAGAGATAAATCAAGAAACTGACCATTTGAATGAGTAGATGAAGAGACTCCAGACTTTCAGACAAAGGTGCATTTCTCCCACACCAGCAGTGGTGATGACCAAATCAGTGCACCCCAAGGAAATCCTCCTCTACCTCCTCCCTTTTTCCTTATTTTCCTCATTGTTTCTTTCTGCAGTAGGTCTGCTTTCCTAGTCTTTCTCTGGAAATGGGTCATCTCTATTTCCACCCGCTCACTCCACACAAATTAATTGCTAAATGTGGGATCTTACCCAAATTTATGTATTTTTCTCACTGAACTCTTGGCAGTACTGGAGGGGTTTTTCCCCTTGTCCCATTTAAAGTACATCACCCATCTTCCAAGAAGGACGAATACTCTCTTCTAAAAGTATACTTGGTGCTGGCACAAGCCTGACAGCTTTAGAGATGGAAACCCCATTTTCTACGGATATACAAACAACTGCGTCAGAACCTCTCTTCACAATGTTTTTGTTAATATGACTCCTCTTTCCTTTATGGAAAATCTGTGCAGAGAGGTAAAGAGTTTTCATTCCCAACTGCGTCATGAATCTGTCCCCTCTGCTAAAGCTCTGGCCTCGTCTTTGAGCTAATCCTATAAATATTAATACTAATCATGTAAGAATTCACAAAAACTTGTGTTTCAGAAATTTTCTCCCAGGAGAAATTTTTCACAGAAAACAAAATAGAACCAGAGCAGTACTGAACAACACAGCAGTAGAGACAAATGATGTGTCCACCTGAGCCACCACCAAATCCTGGAAAGGCCAAGAGTTTGTAAGCACTTAGCCTTACACTAGTAAAGTCTCCAAGTTGGTTGCAAATACGCTCTTGGTATGAGGAGGACTTATTTCCAAAACCACTAGAAGCGAAATCCACACTTATCTTCCATCAGGATCCACAAATCAAATACTCTTCATAGAGTCATAGAATTACAGACTATTCTGGGATGGAAGGGACCTCAAAAGATCATCCAGTTCAGCCTTTCATGGGAAAGGGAGGCAAGATGGAATTATCTAGCAGTATGTCCAATCACATCTTGAAAACCTCCAGCAATGGAAATTCTACTATGTCCCTGTGGGTGTTGTTCCAGTGAATGATTGTTCTCACTATAAAAACTTCCTTTCTTTTACAGGGATGAAATGTTTTCTGATTTAAATTGTACCCACTGCCCTTTGTCTTCTCCATGTGGCTCCTCGTGAAGAGAAAGCCTTGGTCCTCTTTGAAGCGGCCCTTTAAGTACTGGTGTACTGTGATGATGAGTTTCCCCCTGAGCCTGCTCTTCCCAAGGGAGAAAAGACCTGATTCCTTCAGTTGTTCCTCATAGGGTAGATTCTCCAGGCCTGCTCTGATCACCTTCATGGCCCTCCTTTGGACCCTCTCCAGTCTGCCCATGTCTTTCTTGATCTGTGGGGACCAGAGCTGGACACAGTACTCCATGTGTAGAGTGGGCGGATCACATCTCTGTCTCTGCTAGTAATGTCCCGGTGGATGCAGTCCTTTGTTGCTGCAGTAATGCACTGCTGGCTCCTGTTCAGCTGGTTGTCCACTAGGATCACCAGGTCCTTTTCAGTAAGGCTGCTCCCCAGCCACACAGGTCTGGCCTGCACTGGGCTCTTTGGTTAGGTCATCCCAGGTGGAGGACTTTGTCTTTTTCTTTATTAAACTTCATACAGTTGTTCCTTGCCCACTGTTCCAGCCTGTCCAGGTCTCTCTGTAAGCTGGCTCTCCCTTCTGACTTGTCCACCTCACCACCCAGCTTGGTGTCATTAGCAAACTTGGTGAGGGTGCTGTCAATCTGGTCATTCAGGTCATTTATGGAGATGTTGAACAGCGTGGGGCCCAGTATGAATCCCTGGTGGACCCCACTTGCAACAGGCTCCCAGCCTGAGCTAAAACCATTGATCTCCACCTCTGAGTGCAGCCTGTTAGGCCATTTCCTACCCATCTCGCAGACAACCTTTCCAGCCTGTATCTTGCCAGTTTGTCTAGGCGGAGGCTGTGGGAAACAGTGTTGAACACTTTGCTGAAGTTCAGTGTCACATCTGCTCAGACACGATCTGTGCAGACTCCTTTCAGAGGAGAGAGTGCCGCTACACTTGTCCAGAGTTTTTCTGTAACCTAAGTCAAAGCATAGCTAGGTCCAGTTCCCTCCCATATCTGAGATCATCGGCATATTTTATCTTTTCTGTGCTTATCCATATGGTATTGTTTTCATTCCTGCTGAGGCTGTTCCTGTTTTCCTCGAATAAAACTATCATTGGATCTCAAATCAGTGTTGTATATGAGGCATTATCAGAAGCAAGAATGAAAACTGAGGACTCCATTGACATCAGTGAATTTGCTGTTTATCCTATTTTATCCTATTCGCGTTTATCCTATTTAAGAATACAACGACTCACCTAACTTGTTCCGTCCATTCACTGTGTATCAGATAAACTGGACTTGTGAATTGCTGGGAAGCAAAGCACCTAAACATTTGGTCTGATAACACTGAACACCACCAGAGTCAAGCTTCTCTGTGGAACTGGATCTTCATGCTAGCATTTAAGATACTAATGACAGATACGTGAAATCTTTTATCAAAAATATGAGATGCTCCAAAGGGAGCCAGGGCTCCTCAAACTTCTATCACAGACAAGTCTAAAAAGAATTTCAGGTGGTGCCTTAATCTGTAAACTTACTGTTTCATTACAGTGGAATAAATGTTAATTTCACATAGATAATAATTCTGGCAACAGCCTAATCTTAAAAATATTCTCTTCACATCAAGAACATCACAAGAGTATGGATAGTCATTGATGAAGTAATCCTAACCTGTTTATTCTTTCTCTCTCCAATGAACTAAATTCGCCATCTACCTCAGACAATTAAAGCCTCACTGGCTCCCTTTAACTGTTTTTCTACTATCGTTAATCTTTGCCACAACTTTAAGTGCCCAAATTGAGTGTATTTAGTACCTTGTAAATTTGGCTAGCAGAGAATCTTGTAAAATATAGGATGCTATCTGACATTGGGATAATGTTTGGATTGGACCATCTGAAAAGCACAGTGTCTATCTGAAGGTGGCAGATAGGCTTGACCATCAACTAAGTTCTGCAGAGTCAAGAAAAAATGTAACAGGTCAAGCATAACATTGCTTTCAAGGAGGGAAGCATTAGGACCTGAGAACAGGGGCAAGTTAAGTGTGAGTCCTGGCAATGCCTAAACCAAAGACAGTATGTTAAACTGGTCAGAAAAAAAAAAAAAAAAAAAATAAAAAAAAATCGGAAAATAAATTAAAAAACCACAACTTCCTCAGCATTTTTGGTGTTGGCTGGTTGTAGACATTGCTCCAAACAGTCACATTATAAACTGACTTCTCATTTGTTGCAGCACATCATTATAAAGATTTCTCATGCATAGCCAAATGGGAACAAGAGATTACTAAAGAACAGTTCATTTTTCAGCTGCATTTTATTTGTAATACCTTTTCTTGGCAGATGTTATCCCCACAAATGAATAAATGTTCTGAAGGAACAAAGTGGACATGGATTGATGGGAAAAATTGATCTGCATTTGTTAATGTACTTATGCTGCAGCAAGCACATTAAGTAATTAAAGTGCTAAAAAAGATCTTCCTATCCAGGCACACAATATACTGAACTCCACTAACGCAAGGACAAAGGCCAATTGTTTTTTCCATTGCATCTCAAGTGCACCTTGTCTGCAGCGTACACACCATATTGTTTGATTGCATCCATAGAATTAAACTATCCAGTTACATGAACAGTTATTATCTCAAGGCAACTCTAAAGGATGAAGTGTCAAAAAAAAGTAATGATTCTGAGTTCCCACCATAAGCCATGTTAAAAGGATCTGGTAAGGAGATGGTGTACAATTTTCCATTTTGAAAATTAGATTTTCGAGTGTTTTAAGCAGAATATAAAAATATCCGGAAAATAAAATTCAGAGACACTCTGGAACAAATTTTCCTCATCCTCAGTGATGTTTTCTACTATCACAGCATCTGAGCATTTGTGGTTGTAGCCTGTTAAGAAAAATCTTTTGAGATATTATTATTACTCCCATGTTTGTAGATTATAGCTGATGAGCTAAAAGGCTGTTCAAGCCCGTCTCAAGAAATTTCCCGAACTCATTACTCACTCCAACAAATAATAACAGTCATAGATCATTTGGATTTGGAACAGTTACATTGAAATGCACCTTACGAAACTGTGCAGAAGTGTGTGGACAGTATTGCCAAGAGATGATTTCTTCTAAGTGAAGGTAAATAGATTTCCCTTCATAAGGCAGGGAAAAAGAGCTGAACCACATCTCCTAGCCACTAGGCAGTGCTTCCTCTCTGAAAATGATGGGCGCGGGGCACTAAGTGAGGGACACAACACTGAGGAAATTACTGGTGTGGTTTTTCCCTTCAACCCTAGTTTACATGGCTATGTGAAATTTCCCACATACGGGTCGCAGCAATCATTAATACCAAGTTGAAACCAGACGTATGCAATATCAGAGGGTCTGATACGTGCAATAGCTGGACAACATGGTTATTTAAAACAAACACATGTAGAGAGCCCAGCAATGTTATATTAATTTGAGAGCTTATGAGAACACCAAATGTCATCTTACCACTTCTCAACCCATATGGGCCAGATTCACCGCTTGTTCTCCTCCCATTTGGTGCCCATGTAGCACAACAAGAACTGGCTGACTCATATGTCAAGAAAGAGTGTGCTCACTTTACTTCAGTCACCTTTCACACATGGGATGGCAGCTGATTTTTCTTGGTCCTGAACACTAGAATGATAACTAGTAATTAAAACAAATTACTTAAATGTACACATTGCACAGCATTCAGCAAATGGCCTCCATTTAGTCATCGATATCAGGGTAAAAAAAAGAAGTATAAGCTAGTGAATCAGTACATTCACTGACTAGCTTTCTTTCTGATCCTTCTTACAGTTGTCTCGTCTTTTTCCTGTCTGTAGAATACAAACAACTAGGACTTAAGGAAGACATTTTGAAGGGTACATAAAGGTTGTAAAGTGATTTCTGATCCAAAGATAAAAGATGGTAAGAGCAGTTTGGTACAGATACTCTGGCTATCCAGGTGGAAAGCTTTGTACACACCAGGAAAATTCAGAAGTCAAGAGGGAAGGATACAGACACAGAAGGCATTCTACTTGCTCCTGGGAGACAAACATTAAAATATATCATACAGACGGTACTAGCCAAGAGGAATGTCATGCAAACAGATGGGATCCACTCTCTTAGGAAGTAAAATGCAAGGTGTGATGTTATATTAAAATCTTGGGTAAAAAATATATAACTAAAAAGAGAAGAAGAAACTAAAATGAAACTTTTGGGATTTAGCCAGCTTTTAATGCTCATCAGTCATTAAGCTGCAAGACAGCTCATTCTATCATCTATAACATTAAAAATTGACCGTCATAAGATCTTTTTCAAAGCTCTTAGTGTGCTTTACACATTTTTATGAATCCAATTCATAAAATAAAAATATTTCTGCAAGCAGAGATCTTAAATTTAAAGGATTATCCTCTGGAGTATCACAGAGTGTCTTTGATCACCCCTAAGAAAGTTAATTAAGTTTTAACTTGAGTAAAGCAAAGGTTTTCATCTAATGGGCTAAAACCATGTCTTTGAGATGAATTTCTACTTAAATCAATAGACTTTATACAATAAGTGCTTGCATTTCATTTGTGGTCCTTCTAAAGACAGTTGTGATCTTCATTGATGCACTCAGGTCTAACTGTTTTGTGCTTAATGATATCATGGGCAGTTGATGACATAAACCCCCATAAATTGATAGAATCAGGTGGCATTAAGTGCAACATAAAAATTGGGCTTCCTTCAGGATGTGACACATTTGTTGAGGAACTGGACACAATAACATCAAGACTTAAGATGTGAAGCACTGCATAGAGAAGCAGAACTTAATTTTATTTGGAAACTGCATTTCTCAGCTAAAATCACTTTTTAATGTTAATCAAATAAACCTATTTTTTGCTGTAAGCTAAACAACTAGATGAATTACTGGAGACCATGGTACTGACCATAAATCACTAAAACGTAGTGTCTACTGCATGGGCTGAAACTGAGTGATGCAGAATAAAGCTGCACAAGGTTGTTTCAGTGACGAGGAGGGCGAAGGGAATCATTCAGGCTGGAAGTGAAGTTGGTTGGTCTCCAGCCCAATTGTCATGGTTTTGGCTGGATTGGCCAATCAGAACGACAGATGGCCCTCCCCCCCTCTCTCCAAAGAGAGGAGAGGAAGAGATAAGGAGATTTATGAGTTTAGAAAAAGAACTAAACTACTTTAATGAAACTAATAATAAATAAGGAAATAGTAAATAAGAATAAATAATAAAAATTAAAAAAAAGTATACAATATATACAGAACCATATCCAGCTCCCAGGATGACGATGGCGTCACCAACAGACACAGGGAAAGTCCCAGACTGGAGTCAGCGACAGACAGGAGCTGAATTCCGGAACTAGAGTCAGGAGTGCTCGGATCGCGATCGAAGGCAGATGAACAGACAGGGTCCTCCTCAGACATCGGCCATTGAAGAAAACGCGAGCCAGAGCCCCCTTGCCCCTTTGATCCCTCAGCTTTTATACTGAGCGTGATGCATATGGGATGGAATACCCTGTTGGTCAGTTTGGGGTCACCTGTCCTGTCCGCTCCTCCCTATAGGTGTGACCCCTCTACACTTCTCTGCTTCCAACCCTCTAACGGGGCAAATAACAAAGTGAGCTGACCTTGGTTGTTATAGCAATAAGTATAAGCAAGAGCCTCTGTGCATACCATTCCTTGGTATAATCAGGTCTTATCACTCTGAGAGTGAACAGTTTCTGAACAATATGCTGTTAATTTCAGACTTTAGTCAGTTAGAAGAGGCCCAGTTAAAAAGTAAAATTACAAAACAGAAAACTGGTTCTGTTTTACCTCAAACCAGGACACCAATGTGTGCTCAAAGCAGGACCAGTTATTGAATTTGGACCAAATTGCTCAGGTTCATGTCCAGCCAGATCTTGAAAATTTCCAAGGATGGAGATTCCCCAGACTCTCTGAGCGGCAAATTCCAGAGTTCGATTATTCTCATAGGATATTATTTTTTTTCTTTAAATCTTGCAATCAGGAACTGTAGGAAGGGACCAGGTCTAGCTGTTCTCTCAACAGCTTGTCCTATATTTAAAGACAAGATTTGCTGCTGGTGATTATGCCATGCTTCCCCTAGGGATATGCACAGTGTGTAACAACGTGATAACACATTCTGAACACAGATAACTTCATCTGACTCAATTAGTTACTGTTTGCAAAGTGCTTTAGAGGGGAAAAGTGCCAAAAGAGCTGCAAAGCACCACAATCGCCCTCACATGAAAACCTGGAGAATAACTTCCCCTTCCCGGAAAATTGCACACAAGGAACACTGGGTTTTTTTGAAGCAACTCATAGTTATTTTATTACCAGACCTGCTCATTCAGTAATTTCTGGCACCCTCTCTTGTTTAGAATAATTGCACTGACACAGTCTATGTTGGTGTCATGTTTCTGGCTTGTTCTAGTTAAGTTCAGTGCTTTAAAAATATGTCGCTTCACTTGTTCTTAAGTAATAAGATGTTGCAGCACATAAATATATATCCTTTCACAAGCCTGAGGGCTTAAGACTCCCTTCTCTGACACACATACACACACACGTGCACACACACACTGAGTGATTACCGGCTTTAGGCACGGGCCCATCTGTAACTCTATGAATTAGGAACTGCAGTCAGCATCTGAAGTATAGCTCTGTATAAATGTAAATCGTGTTAGGTGAAATTGAAGCTGCTTTCCGACATAATTCACTCAGAAAGTCATCAAAGCAGCAATGTAAATGTCACTTGGATTAGGGTGGTATTTGCTCTCCTTAGAGGAGCTACTGTCCAGATATTAAGGGACACAGGTTTATTATTTAGTCAACCAAGTACAACAGTTAGCCAAGTTTGGGGTTTTCTTCTTTTTATTTTTATTTTTTTTTAAATAAAAATAAAAGACTTGCAAGGAACGCACTTCCTCTCCACTCTTCCAGCACTGATTACCAACAAAGGGATGTTTAATAAGAAAATGGAGTCTGCAGTTAATATTTTAAAAATATTTTTTAAAACTAATAAATATGCAATTAATTTTGAAGCTTTGGGATACAACCTTCCATGGTTTTCATAGCAATCATGAGCATTAAAAGTTTAATTTTAAATAGTACAGTAGTTTCTTGACTACTTGCCCGACACAAGGAAACACAGCTTTAAATAAAAGGAGTAGGACCTGTACTGAAGCACAGGCATTGCCAAAGGCTCAGCTACAAACTCTGGCACAGAAATCTTACTAGAAATGTCCTTTCTTAATATTAGGTATCACAAAGATGCTTCTTTGGAGGCATGAGTTACAGAGGTGCGTTGCTTGCCAACCTCTAAATCAGAGAAGACACAATCCAACAAGATGATTGAGAAACTCCCATTAATGTCAGTGGTTTTGAAGAAGGCTATAGAAACCCGATGAACATAAAATGCCACGTGGTTTTAATTGATTTCCTGACTTTTTAACAGTCTTGAAAACTGAGGCTGGAAGAATAGTGAAACCTCTTTATTTTCTGAGATGTAGTGGTTTGTATTATTTTAGTCAGCTATCACAACCCATTGCTGACAAAGTGTCCATTGTGCTATGGCACTGGCTTTGTCTAAACATCTAAAATTTTATAGCTTTCTTTAGTTACAAACATGTACATAAACACACCAGCTGACAAGATTTTTCTTTTTTTTTTTTTTTTTAAATACTATTCGGTATGAGATTCTTATATGATACTCAGCATTAATACCTGAGTAGTGCTTCCACAAATACCAATATCTGTCATATGATTTTCCTTTTATTCTTTCCCCTTAGGTAGAAACTTGAGCAGTAGAGTGTTTACTATTTTAATAGTCTTTGCACTCACAAACATGCTTTTGTCAGAAATGCCAGATCAGTTCTAAGATGCCTGTCCCTTGGAGATGATCCCTTGTCCCTAGGGGTTCACTGCACTGCTCCAGTCAGGTCCCAGAGAAGGGATGGTCCTTCTTGCAGGTGCATTTTCCATTTCTGACACAAAGTTCTACTTTGCTTAAAAAAAAGAAAAAAGAAGCTTCCTATATGGCCCTGTGTCCAACGTGCTCACAGTAACCTATGGGGCTGAGGAGATAACGTGCAGTGTTTTGTAGCTTTTCCCTCATGATGACATTTCTTCAGCACAGAAAAACTGGCATTAGGCCATGAGAGCAAGAGGGCATCATCATCTCCTTTGCAGAGACAGTGGGAATATCAGTCATACCTGTTACAGTTATTACCAGCATGCAGCCAAGGGACAGCCCCAAGCTGCGAGCCAGACAAGCGAGTTACGGATATACGTATATATCTCTTTCATCAAAGGATAGTGAGCCACACTCTACAAGAAGCTGTCATCTTAACTGCTAACTTGTGTCTTGCTTAGGCTCACCTCTCCTTTTTCCCTGCTACTCACTGAACCATCGCAGCGTGACACGCTTATACGCAACAGAGGGGTATGCATATTCTCTGCATAATGATGTCACTTGATTTTGTGTCATCTGGCTAATTGTACAGCCAGCAATTATTACACAAAAATGGCAGAAAAAACACAGTAGGTCACAGAAGAAGAAGCTCCAACAGGCAAGAGATTGTACACTGGCTGCATTTCAGAGGCGACACACTAAGGTTCTCTGCCACATCTAGCATACGAAATATTATCTCAGGGTCCCGACTGCTATCTATCCAGGCCCCTTATTTCTGAATCTAGATTGTACTAATTCAGTGATATTGCCTTGGTCAGCAAACCTATTAGATGAGTTGGCCTTTAGCTTAGTTCTCTGTAAGTAAGGAAGTAGCACAGAACAGTTACCTAATGTATTTAGGGTAAGGTAAGTCAGAGTAGCGCTTATCTGAAGGAGGAAGGTAATTTCCAGATACAAGAGTACCCTACTTTTCAGTGACTAGTTTGATCAATGGAGTTTGTTGATATGCTGCTCTTCACCTGAGAACAGTCTCCTATCTTAGGCTTTACTCTATTTAGTTTCAATCTTTTCCAAAATACCACTGACACTGGAGATCCCACCTCTCTTCTGTAGACACAGCGTGCCTGAAAATTAAAGTTGCCTACACTAACTAACCAAATGAGAGATCTGTCTTCACCAAGTGTCATGAAAATAACTCATCATACATGAGTCTTCTGAATTTGGACATTCGCTACACTTTGGGACGCTGAAGTTTAGCTTACTGAACACCAGCACCTCAGCTACTTTCATGACCATGGGTTTGTGCTACACTAGTTTCCATCCTGTCAATTCAGGGCAGCAGGTTCTCAACTATCACTGCAAGACCATGTAGACAGTCAATTGCCTTCTTACTCCTGAGCTTTTTTTCCCTTTTTTTTTTTTTTGGAAGGTATCTGATGCTGCCTTGAAGTGAAGGTCTGCTCAAGAGTCACAGAAATAATATGTCTTCATGCCAAGAAAAAAGTCAGTTCTGTCAATACATCTGTTCCAAGGGACAGCACTAATTATTCCAGAAATGCAGCACTTCAGCATGCCTGTTAGCCCTCTTCTTTTTCTTTTTTTATTTTTTTCTAACCTCATTTATATTAAAGAGAATACATGCATCATAAATGAACTAGGTAAGTATTTTCAAAATGACATAGATTTACAGTCCAAAAGTCATTTGTATTTCATTACAGGTGAGAAGTTTGAAGAAAGTCATATGGTTATGAACAAAGTAACAAGATTTGTCCTGGACTTTCCATTTTTTTTATTTTTATTTTTTTACATATCCTGACACTGTACCTCAAAGACTCCGGAAATAAGGTCTGAACCTCTGAATACCATGTGTATTTTGCAGGTATCCATCCTGAACCTGAACCTGCATGCTGAGGAAGGGAGCTGCTGCATTTTGTTTCTGAAGAGAATGATTTCATGACTAAATACACTGAAACACCGTTGTCCATCTGGTAGGCAACAGGGATGTTTTCCCACATAAAAGCTTCATCTGTTAAGGCAGAATATCATATTTTCAGCAGCTCTTAATGCTGTTGGTCCTTGGTCTGATACTTGTAGGGTCTTGGAAACTCTGAGACCACTGATCTTTCCCCCAGGGCAATGTTACATACATTTTAGAGGAAGCCGGACTTCATTTTTCCACTCATTTTTAATTGTCACTACCCCTTACACACATAAACCACCAGCGTAAGTGTTAGACACTTAAAAATTGCAGCCTGGAATTTGAGGAGTGAAAAGACTGATAAGCAGTCGATTCAGTCCTGTGATTCGTAACTAGCGGCTTACCTCAATCCTTGCTTTATAATACATCATTGCCAGAATCCCAGCATTATTAAGTCACTGTCTCACCTTCTTTGTACTCTCTTTTCCCTCACAGACTCCAAATGTTACTTACCTTCTGAATGCAGTAGTTGTGGGCTTGTTTTTTTTAGTCTGTCAAACAGATTTTGAAAAGCTTTAAGAAGGTGCAGAAGGATTGCTTCTGACAGAACCAGACAAATCAATTAATTGATCTCTGGCAGTCAGGGATAATTTTATTTCCTACTCTATTAAGGAGAATCAGAATCAGTTAGCTAATTTCACTAGAGAAAATATTTGTCACCAGTTATTAAGCAGCACATGATGGAGAGAATTAAGGATGGAAAACTTAAAATTTTTTTTCTTCCAGAAATTACATTACCTGTTACTCACCCTTTAGAACTCCAGCATCAAACAGCATTGCAAATCCTTTGGTTTGACCAAATAAAAAGTTCTTTCTTACCTTATAGTAGCACCTACAGCATTTAACCTTTGATGTCTATAAATACTAACACTGTTATGTTCGCGCTTCCAAAGAAGATAAATTTAACACTAATTGACCAAAGTAAACTACCTGCAACACATAATTTACTGATGACTGTTCCTGTTATATAAGCCAGAAGGACATAACCGCAACAAATACTTAAAAAAAAAAACAACCAACCAAACTGATTACTTTTATATCGGAATATCTTTTCAGTATTAACCGTTCATATGGGTTAAGAAACATGATTCAAATATCACAAGGTGCAATTCAGATAGATTAAGGAGTTTCCATTTCTCCTCAGGAGAGAGGTGCCAACTGGCTATCTGTGCATACAGAATTCAAAATAGCTTCCAGCGCAATCAGAAATAGAAGAGGACCATTACTGAAGGCCTAACGTTTTAAAGCACTTTGACTCTGTGCCAGCAGATCATGTCTTTAATCAAGTTTGATTATTAACCATCACCTAACAGCTCCAGAAGGGCTGATTCTCCCAGGATTCTCTTGCTATACCTTGTTGATTTATTCATTCCTTTATTTGCATGGAGTGCTCTTCTCCAAAGGGCTCACTGTTGTCCCAGCCATGCTCTCCCTAAAGGTACCATCTTTAGAAGGACAGTCAGCCAAGACTAAGTGTTTTGGAAAATACTGTCCTTATTTCTGCACAATTACACAGTTCCAACCCAGGAATATCAACCTTATGTCAGTTAGGCATACAGTAGTAGGACTGCTATGTACTTGTGGAGATACATAACTAGGTTTTTTATGATTTTATTTTTATTTTATTTTTGTACCGAAGTATCAGGAGGAAAAGTAAGAAACATAAATTATTATTAATACTCTTCATTGTTATTCTTGCTTTTGTTGCTAAAAAAACACAGCATGTTAGGTTCACACAGAAATTAAAATTCATTTCAGCTGCACTGCCATCCTGATGGACAACCTTTCATAAATCATCTTTCTGGCCTTCCTCAGGACAGAAGGATATTGACTCAATTTACAAGGCACTGAAAGAAGGAAAACCGTACTTAAATAGAAAATTCCCATCATTATTACTTCGATCAACCCTCTCCTCTGGGGAGACCATATGTCAACCCAAGGTATCCCAGATGTCTGTAATGAATATCAACAATGGTAACAGGGGAAAAAATAAAAAGTATGCCCAACTTAAAATGAAATTTCTCAAGTCATTTACCCCTTTTCTTCACATTTTTATGATACAGTGGTAGGCGCTGCTGAGTAGATGAAGCCAGGCAGAGGATACCGATCAGCAAATATGAGACACAATAAAGGATCTTGTTGGAAATACAAAGGTTAAAACTATGGAAGGAAAGCAAATGTAATACTATGCAATATATATAGAAAGAAAAATTACTGTAAACAAATTAACGCAGTATAACCTATAGTACCATGTGTTTGGAATATTAATCAGTGAAGCCAGGTAAGCATCATTGGGAAAAAAAGCAAGGGTAATTAGGAACTCATTAGTGTGACAGCAGAATATATTATCTGTCTTAGTGCTAGGTTTACCCCCACACCAGAGATCTGATCTGACTGTCAAAGCCAAAGAAAGCATTTTACAGAAATTATTGAATGCAAAAGCAAACCGGTATGACAAAAAGCAGGCAGCTCATCACACAGTAACATGAGAAGTGGGAGGATTCCTGGCTAACCTTTGAACATCCTACCGCCTAAGTCCAAAAAAAATCACTGAACTCGCAGATGGGTGTGAATTTTCAAATGTGAGGAAGATCAAAGACATTACCCTGATCATCAGAAGTCAAGAAAAAAAATCTATAGCTAGGACTGTCTTCTAAGGTCGTAAGGACAGGAACACCCAGGAGATTTCTTTTATAACTCAGATAAACCAAACACCTCAAGCACAGAGGACTTTTTTTTTTTTTTTTTTTTCCTATTTAACACAAGTACTTGGTGTAGTCAGAATGCTTTCTAACATAAAGTTGGTGGATATTCGCTTGGAGACAAGAACAAAATGACAGATGTCAGCTGTTAAAGCAAAATGTTTCCTTCATTCAAGTTCACAGCATCTTTTCCACCTAGTTCCTCACAGTGAAAACAATTAACGAAAAGCCCATATACAGATGGGAACAGGTCTACTTATTCCATCCCAATACCTGAAACAATTCCATAGTTTTCTTGCTTGAAATGGTGCTCGAGATGGACAAATCAGCTGTGAACTACCCCTGTGCCAAGCTAAGGCTCGAAAGAGAATATCTAGTGTACTGTACACATCAGTCCTCATAGATGAAAGAAAATAATATTCCACTAGACACACTATTGTCCACTAAGTACATTCTTTTGACCCATCTGTGTCTTGTGATCTCCTCAAAAAGTGTTTCAGTATCTTGCCTTTTCCTCACTGGAAAACACCTGTGGGGTCCAATACACAAACAGAATAACAACTCACATTTGGTTAGGCTTCTGCACTTCACAGCCATCAGGTTGTTATAAAAGCTATCGGGAAGAGACGTGCAAAAGAATAGGGGCAAAAGTTTCAGTAAGCTGTACATGCTTTTCTAACTTACAGGGATGTGAAAGAAACAATGTGGGCACCAGAACAAGAGCTTCAGGCAAATATGAGTACTCATGTTCCCTTCTGAAATGGTGGGATTCAGATAAAATTCATTAAAAGAATATAGTCATTAGATTTATGAACCTAAAATGCACATGTTTTTGTGATGGTTCAATGCAGCTGTCATTTAGCAGAGGCTCAACACCAGTCCAAAAGCATTTAAAGCAGCTATCGTGCTTATATCAAAACAGATACTTAAAATACTTTGGATCATTACAACACGGTATTACAAAAACAAGTCAGTCAGTCTGACTTTATAGTGAAAGTGATGTACATTGATCTTCTTTGACAGCAATGAAAGCCCAATGACATCCTTCCCTGCCCCAGAGATTGCATAAAATATAACTGCATTTGGCAGAAAAGAACCTGTTTTGTAGTTTAACTCTTTTTCTATAAACTACTCTGCTGTAATCAGATGCAAATTAATGGAAACATCAACTCACCCTCTCTGGAAGAGGTCCACATTATGGAATTTGTGTAGCTCCACAGAAAACTCGACCGTTCCCTGGACCTCAGACATGATTTTTTCAGGTCATCACCTAAACAACACATATATACAGGCATTATAAATGTTTGAAGTATTTTGCTTAATAAATCCATGAATGGTTTACTTCATTTTATTCGTCATCTTGGGGTTCATGCAAAGCTTGAAATCGACGGCTATCAGCTGGAAACTTTCCAACAACATCATTGGTCTCCGTCTTCAGGAAGACTTGCTAAAAGCCAGATCAAAGCAGTAACTGAGAGAGGTAAAAAGCCTAATTGAGCCTAAGGACAGAATGATAATATTAGGGAAAGTATAAGAAGCAAAAAGTAAATAACATATTATGTGCAAGAATCTCAAAGCAAGTTTTAATTAACTGTCTTGCTTCTCTTGTACAGGAAATTGATTTTCTTATTCCCATTTTACCAAATGGCAGATATCCAGGGTCAGCGCAGCTCATTTCCATAAAAGCATAAGCCAAAAAGACAAAAACCCTAGGCAGATGAGAGCCGAATTCAGAATTCTCTTGCTTTTGACCCCTCTTATGACTTAACTAATGTCCCGGAAGGGAAGCTTCTGAGGGAATATGAATAATTTAAAGATTAATGAATGGAAGAGATTCTTCTAAGGAAAATGCTGACAATCAAAGCACCTAATAGGCCACAACAGTCAGATAAAGATTTTGAAGCATTACAGCTATTTACAGATAATAACTCATACGTTCATTGAATCATAGAATAATTCAGATTGGAAGGGATCTCAGGAGGTCATACCTTACTCAAGGAAGCTTTGCAAAAGTAAGTTTCCAAACCAGCAATATTTAATACACCAGTGTAAACCTGTAACATTTCCCCCATAGCAGGAGAGGCAAGCTAAGGGCTTTTACAGCTTTTGGACAGATTCTGAATTTTCTATTACCCTTTCCTCCTTTTCTCCCTGCAAGTCTACACCAGGCAATCTGCAGGCCATTGCCTATAGCATCACTGAGAGGATAGAGACCAGATTTGTGTAATTAACATGTTATTGAGCATCATTTTGGTAGCTGTTTGACAGCAGTCAAGTACGATATCTGAGGAAGATCAATAATTCCCTGTCTGAGACATAGGAGGCTTTAAGGGGACATCTAGCTCAGACTGCAAGGGGGAGAAATTCTCCATATTTGCTAACCAGTGATTTCCATGGCACTCAAAGATTTGTTCATTTTCTCCGATGAGGCAGGAATGAAGAGGGGTTTGATACATGAAGTCCTCAGATAAGCATTAGGCTGTAGCTTTCTGATAAGTCTTAATGCTCAGTTCTGATTAGTAATTTTCCAACTGACTGGCTTATTACACCCATTATTTTAAACTATGGGGTTTTTTTCTGGCTATCCTTTCAAGCACTACTATTTTTCAAAAAAGACTTCATTCCAAAGTTAAAAGGTTGTTGATTTTTCATTCACGCTCCTCAAAAACAAACATTGCAGATGTTGACTCTGGAATGACAAGAATGGGACCTAAGATGTATGCAATACATGTAATATATGTGTCAATAACTGTGAGAAAGAAAATTAGAACAATTGCTAAGTTACCCATCTGATATACCTCCAAGGTAAGGAACTCCACATTAACTTGTGTCAGGCCACGATTTAGGAGCAGCAAAGGTAAACTCAAACATTATCGCTTGACAATGTACTATTCTTTTTTTCTTTTTCTTTTTCTTTTTCTTTTTCTTTTTCTTTTTCTTTTTCTTTTTCTTTTTCTTTTTTTTTCCCGCTTCCATTTGAACAGGAATGAGACTAATCCTTTCTTGTTTTGCCTTTCTGCAGTTGTATACTGTTTATAAGGCATATATATCACATGTCCACCTGGTTATGTGTGTGATAGTCTTGTCTGAGTGTACAGTATCAAAGCAAAGCAGACCGTGTGTGGGAAGCCAAGAGACAACAACACCATATCACAAAGCAATACTCTGACAAGTTATTTAGCCTTGAGGAGGGTGCTAATTGGAAGAGTTGCCTCTGGGTAAATCTGCATGTTGTGCTGAGGCATATTTCCCTCGACCAAAAGCTCAGGATCAAAGGGAAATCCATGCTTTTGAAGACACCAGTTTAAAGAGGAGAGGTATGAACGGATGGCCAACCAGTTCAGACCAGCACCAATGTTGTCAAGGATAGAAAGAATGACGTGAGGCTAAGGTTAGCTAGGGTAAATGAAAAATTAAATGCATGTAAATACACACACAGGTCTTCACTGTATTTACATTTTATTTTGCATGCTTTTCAAAACAAATGTAGAAGAATCTTCCTGCAAAAGAAAAACCTGTTTCTGCAACTTTATTTCCCTCACTGATCACCAGAATGAAAGAGTAAATAGCTACTACACCAGGTTGGACTTCCGTCTACCCCACCAGCACACCAGAGGATCAGAGCACGTACATGTATGTCAGATGGTGATAGGGACTGAGCCCCCAGCAGCAGGGCCTGGAACTTCATGGAACCCCCAACAAGTACTAAAAGGGGCCTCTGCTGCACCTTATCATCATGGCGCTTAGCAAGGTTCAAAGAAAACCTGCTCAGAGACATGGGCATCATGCTTCAATGAAAGAAGCTATGAAATTTGACAAAAGAGCTGCAGGCATCCCTGGATCAAGAAAACACAAGTGCTTAAAATGATGCACTAAGTTTTCACTGTGGTACCAGGTGCCTGCTTAGAGGAACCTGATCACAGCCCTTCAAAATCCAGGACTTGTGAAGGACCTCTGACCACCCCTTTCTCACTGATCACCGTGTCGGACAACCTTGACTTATAAATAGAGGAATAGTCAGTAAAAATAATACTGAAGTGAAGGATGCCATTACATCAGTATTGTAAACACAGTAGGGAATGTCGCCAATATGGAATTTTGCCAGTACTGAAGTATCATCAATTTATCTAATAAGCAGTTCAAAGAAAAATAGAGGTGATTCTTGGGAAGGCTTTAGTGCATTGGGTTTTTTTCTAAAATGTCTATTTTTAAGTCAAACTCTTTGCATTTTGCAGAAGAGAACTGAACGCAAAACTAGTAAATAGCCATGTGAAGCTACTAAACCAACATGGGTGGTGTTTTGGCCATATGCTTCTGTAAAAGCATTCCCCATGATCGTTCTCATCACTCCAAAGCACTGGATTGCTTCATAAAGTGCTGCCATTGTCACTGAGTGTGCTGTGCTGTCCTACATGCACCAGTGTTACGAGTTAGACCATCACTTGATAGTTTGTCCTTCCAACAAGCGTTGGTGTCCTAGCAAGAGACAGTAAATTTCAATTGTCATTTTACTTGTAGCAAGGAGACACTAACTGAAGATCAAAATCCTTTATACAAATAAAGCCCTATGAAAAATCAATATGTTTAAAGATTGGAGACTGTCTCGCTTGATTTTTAAAGGAAGGCTCGATTTTACTCCCCGCATCTCCATTGTTGTCAGTGGAGATATCTTCTGGATTGGAGATTGTTCAACATCGGATACTGGCCAAAATGCAATAGCTTTATTCATCTTTATCCTCCATTGCTCTCTGCAATCTTTTTGACTCACAGTATTTGTGCTAACGACATTTTAGAGATACAGTCAACTGACCGAGCCCTCTGACAGCAGGTGATTAGTTGGTTACATACCACACACACACAACGGTTAAACACTTTAAAGCTAAATATGAGTCTGACAATTCCCAGCTGAGATAGCAATCAGAATCCACCCAACCAAAGGGAGCAGAGGAAGGTGAGATGGGGACAGAGCAGGGTGGAAATAAGGACAGGACTCTACATACTCTGACAGTCCATGAACTTTCTAGCATTTGTGCTATTACGTCTGAGTGAAAAATAAACAAGACATTTATTTAGTGCTTTCACCATTCTGGTCCATCTCCATCACAGAAACCAGAAAAAAAGAAA
>VYZM01014688.1:114158-134695 GCA_013398915.1 Dromas ardeola
CCAAGGACAAAAGAACAAAACAAACTGTGATAAAGGGCAATGACTCATAAACATAAAAACATTCATTTAGGAGAATAAAGCTGCCTCTCAGGAAACACAGCACATACTATCTCCGGGATAGCACCACTGTCCTTACTGCTTTTAAAACATCTTTTATTTTATTGTGAATTTCTTCAGAAGCTGGTGTTTGTTGCTGGCTGGGCATTTTATTTATTTATTTATTTATTTATTAAAACCTCCTTGGTTAAGTGTGTAGAATAAAGTCACAGACACATAACCTTATTCTCCTCTCCCCAAATTACTTCACCTACTGTAAAATTCTAAGGAACAGAGGAATAAAGTAAAAGGGGGACTATAAACACACACAAATGCACTCTGAGACTAAAATATTAGAAGAAAAAACACATTCCTTAGGCCAAGTCTCTTTTTTCTGGTTGTTTTTCTTTATTAATTAAATTGTTCCAGCGTTCATCCCAGTGTGGATCCCAGTTCTTAGGGCAGTGATTGCACCTCAATAGACTTTTCTGAGCATTAATTGCTATTGCTTGAGTGAAAGCAGTCACAAATGTCAGTAAGTCCTTTGACTGCAACATTGTCATTAACCATTCTCCAGTTTACAGAACCTGTCATTTTTTTCTGCCAGCACATTAGTAAAATGGGAGAGGTGAGGTCTTCAGCAAAACAATGATTTCAAAAGTTAACATCTCGTTTGTTAAAATAAATCAAGCCAGTAATTCTCTTCTAAGATTTTGGGTGACAGCAAGATATCTCCTTTACACTTTTAAAAGGAGTCAATCTAAATATAATAGTAAAGATACAAAGAAATGACAAGGCTTGTTAAGAAAAACTATTAAATAAGTAGTTACAATATTTTACATTTACCCTTTCTTGGTAGAAATCGCTGACATTACAGGGGCTAGAACCTGGATCTCCCATGAGCAATATATTTTTAGACTATTCTAGGGTAGAGGTGTCATTGAATTTTATTCAGAATACCCCTTCTTTTCCTAAAACATTTTTTTTTTTGTTTCCCAGCACTGCTGAGGCTAAATAATTACTGAAATGTAAACTTTTTACTCCAATTATTATAAAACTTCATTTTTCCTGAGACTTGTGTCAACCCTGAGGAAACCACCAGAGATTATGTTTATACTTCAACAAAGTGATTCAAGCATGAGTTTATGTTCCTTTGACTTGTTGAGTTAGACCTTTCATCTTACTATAGCACAGCCAACAAGCTAGAGCATTTATCTTGACTCATGGAAAGCTAATGAAGTATGTGATCCCTCAAGACTTGCCTTTTGCCACAGCTTTAACAGTAACAAAAAAACTCTGACTAGTATCCAGTTTCTCACATTCAAGTACCAGAACTTCATCAGATTGATAAATCAAAATATCCACACTCAGCGGAACACAGCTATCATGTCATTCAACATTTGGCCTCACTCAAACAGTATGTAATGAAGTTGACAGAAAGAAATACATGCAATAAAATTTGAATAGATGATGTACATACACAATTTAGAAATCAACCAGAAGGCCTGTTAGTTTGTTTTCTAAATGAACTTACAAAATCCACAACTTTCAGGTCACTGTTTTTTTGTAATTTTTCTGTTTGTTTTGTTTGTCTGCTTTTGTATTACCATTTAAGACTTCAGTCTCAAGTAGCGACCAGTGACAAGAGGCAGTCCTCAGGGGTCGGCACTGGGAACAGTGCTGTTTAACGTCTTTGTTGGCGACATGGATGGTGGGATCGAGTGCATCCTCAACAAGTTTGCCGATGACACCAAGCTGTGTGGAGCTCTTGACACGCTGGAGGGAGGGGATGCTATCCAGAGGGACCTGCACAGACTTGAGAAGTGGGCCTGTGCAAACCTCATGAAGTTCAACAAAGTCAAGTGCAAGGTCCTGCACGTGGGTCAGGGCAATCCCAAGCACAAACGCAGACTGGGTAGAGAATGGATTGATAGCAGCCCTGAGGAGAAGGACTTGTGAGTATTCGTTGATGAGAAGCTTAACATGAGCCGGCAATTCATGCTTGCACCCCACAAAGCCAACCATATCCTGGGCTGCATCAAGAGGAGTGTGGCCAGTGGGGTGAGGGAGGGGATTCTTCTGCTCTACTCCACTCTGGTGAGGTCCCACCTGGAGTACTACGTCCAGCTTTGGGGTCCCCCAACATAAGAAGAACATGGACCTGTTGGAACAGGTCCAGCAGAAGGCCACAAAGATGATCAGAGGGCTAGACCACCTCTGCTGCAAGGACAGGCTGAGAGAGTTTTGGATGTTCAACCTGGAGAAGAGGCCCTCTTTCAGTACCTAAACGGGACCTACAGGAAAGATGGGGAGGGACTCTTTATCAGGGAGTGTAGTGATAGGACAAGAGGTAACAGTTTTAAATTGAAAGGGCGGAGATTTAGATTACATATTAGGAAGAAATTGTTTACTGTGAGGGTGGTGAGACAGTGGCCCAGGTTGCCCAGGGAAGTTGTGGATGCTCCATCCCTGGAAGTATTCAAGACCATTCTGTGATTCTATGAGTCTAAGTCTTCTTCAGAAATCATGCTATTCTTAGGCATGAGAAACCTTGTAATGCTCTGTTCAGTCATGTAATTATCAGGGATTATTTTGCAAGATCTCTAGTCTACATTCATCTAACATTACCCAGTATATTTTACAGAATGAGATACTAACACAGCACAAGATAGCAATAATCCCTTGCAGCTATTTCGCTAACGTTTTTAGGTTTCCAGTCCGTTGTAATCCTTTGAATTTTTTCTTCAATATTTAAGCATATTAAACACTTGTGTTACAGGTGAAAAATAATGCCAGGCGAATTATATTCATTAAACTTTTTTTTTTCCACTGCATAAGCATTTAGCCTCGTTCAAAATGTTAAAGACACATTTATTTTTTTTTATATTCTAAAGAGCTAACTCAGTTTGGATGCAAGCCCTGAAAATAATCTTCCAATATTAAAAAAAAAAAAAATAAAAATTTGAAGTTTAACATTCTCAGGGAAATCAATATTCACAATTTTGTCAGATGCATTAGACATATGTTCATAAAGTGTGCCACACCATTAATCTCTTTTGCCAAGGTTCGTTGATTGCTACCGCCCAAATGGTATGAGTTAGAGACACAGAAGACAAATAATAAATGATCCTTTAAAAAATTAGTCATAACCCAGAGAGTATTCAGAGTGGAGCAAATAAGAAAGGAGATGGTTTATTTTATGTGTTTATTTTTTTTTTGCACTTACAAACTCCACTGTGTTTTGCCTTTTGCCAGCACAGCTGGAATTCTCAGAGTACCAGTGGTACCAAGTTCACTAGGGGTAGATATCCATTCAACCTCCAGCAATAAAATTAGTGTTATGAGTAAAACCTGTTGCACCTCACAGTTGAGAACCTTCAGTCTAGATCAATAGCTTCAAATATATGGTCTACATAGTCATGAGCGAACATAGAGCATACAGAAGGGATCCAGAGAAAGTCACTTAGGAAAACAAGTCAACAACTTAAATTCCTCTCACATTCTGTTTGTGGGACTAATCCATATTTGACAATTTGCACAGGTCACCAAGTCCAAGAAGGTTGAAAAGCAATGATCTAGATTATACCTTTCATAGACTGGTCATTTCAAGGGTACTTAGATGGAGGAATAAATCTACTAGGGAAAAAAACCAAAACCACCAGGTTGTGCCAGAGGATTTGTAGGGCAGAACTGAACAAGGGCCAGAATACATGTCAGGTGCCAGTAGGCTGCTCTTATGAGATATAAAGCCTTTGAGCTATTAGTCAGGATTAAATGTGAGCACAGCTGTGCAAATTTAGGTCAGACCACTTGAAAAAAAGAATGAAGAACAACCTCAATTTGTCCTCTGTTTGCACGTGCCTATCAGGACACCACTTCTGAGTTCAGCTCAGCACAAATCACTATCTACTTACAACAGTTAATAATAACCTGCTGTTGGTATTATGCGCAAAATGAAAGAGCAGGGAAAATTCAGACAGAAGAGGAGGGAGGGCAAAACAGAAGGAAAAAAGAGATAATACAAATTGTCACCTGGACTAGCTTCCCACTGCTACATAATCCTCTCTTTTTCACCCCTTCCCTACCTCTTCTTTCCCCAACTTGTATTTCTTCTTTATGACCTTCAAAAGAAAGAGGTTTTAAAGTTCTGTATACAACTGAGAGCTAAAACTCCATACTCCTAAGAACAGCATCATCTTCAATCCTGAGCAGCTTTTGTGACTTATTCCTTTTGTTCACCTGAATATTTTTTTTTTTTTTCTGATATTCCCATTGTCAGTCTTAGAAACACAAAATGCATCAAAAAGCAGCAAGTTATTTGAGGCCTATTTAGGACAGTCAGACAGAATTAACCACTGTTCTCACATTTGACTGTGCTCCTCTCACCAATAAAAGGAGCTATATTCTTCTCAGTCTAGGCTTTTTTGTTGGTTTCATACAGGAAATTAGAGTTCTTTAGGACACATATATATTATTTTCCTGTACTCATAAAAGAGCCCTCAAGATGTGTATATATATACATATATATATATATTTTTTTTTTTTTAAGTTCTACTCAAGTTCATACATGACTGATATCCAGACTGCATGGACATAGGTCTATATTAAGTCTTTGGGAGCATATCACGATGTTTGATCTCATTCAAATTTTTAGCAACACCCAAAGGTCAATTCTGTGTTCTGAATAGGTCACACCTGGACATGACAGCCACTTGACCGAGATCCTCCTTGGAAAGGTTCCAGCATCAGGTGCTGTAGTGCTGGAAAGGAGACG
Source organism: Dromas ardeola (assembly GCA_013398915.1). Taxonomy (NCBI): domain Eukaryota; kingdom Metazoa; phylum Chordata; class Aves; order Charadriiformes; family Dromadidae; genus Dromas; species Dromas ardeola. The sequence continues at coordinate 118,969 of VYZM01014688.1, forward strand.
TAAGAAGATGGATGAGATGCATTCTCTTGTAAGAGCCACGTGGCTGCCAGATGCGTGAGTAAAGGAGATAACTGCTTTTGAGCACAAACTGACATGTCAATAGAGACATCACCAAAGAATCCAAGTACATAACAGAGGAACTTGAATATCACCATGATGCTACTAACTAATGACAGCTAATGAACTAGTGACAGCTATGACATTGAAAGGCTAATGGATTATATGGTTTTTGGGGCTGTTCTGACTGCATTTCCGTTTCTGGTCATGAAAAATTTCATGACACTGTCAAACTCCAGTGTAAACTCAGCTGTCCTTGTCAGATTTTAAATGCTTATATTGCATTTTGCCTGATCAAATTCACTCCAGAGTTTCACTCGGACAAGTGCCAGACTTCAGATGTTCTGAGAACATTCTAAGTAAGCACATAATTTACATTCATCACACTGATTGTCCTTGTTTGTGAAAAATTTTAATCACAGACACTTGCCCATGAGATTCATCTCACTAACTAGAAATGCCTTCATATGTATGAGGTGTTTAGAGTCATGCTATAGTGAATAGAGATCTAAGAAATGCACTCAACAAGATTCATGTGGCCATTGACATCTACTTCTGTGCTGACTACCAAGGGCTCTGAAGGCCACTTGCTCGGGTGTAGCCATATGAGCCAAGTCCACATCTAGTTAGATGAATGTCATTCATATCAAAATTGCACATATAAGCAGGATTTTTGAATGTGTCTGCAGAATCACACATGAAAAGGGTGAGAGAGGCAAACCGTGTGTGTCTGTAAAGATATTATTGCCTTATATGTTTATAAAGGCTAAAGTAAAAAAAAAAACAACCAAACAAACAAATCCTCAAAACTTAGTGATACCACATTTTGCCTTTTTCCCCCTACAATATTTTGCCTTTTATGATACAGATGTAGACACCTGGCTGGGATCAATATTCAGAGTATCACTGGATTGAAAGGTGTTCAGCACTCAGAAGACAGGAAATGCCAAACATAATTTTGGCTGTGGAGTCTCCATTCTCTCCTTACTTAACGCACATGCATCATGTTATGATCAGACACTGATCTACAAAACCACTTCTGCCTCCTGCAGTGCTCAGGACAGACACATTCAGGGAATGAATCTGGAACTTTTAGAAGTCTCTTCCTTTTTTCAGATTTCAGATCTGCTATAAAGGAGATAAGGGAACCCAGGAAAAAAGAGAGGACTCCGCTGGTACAAGAAAATATGTGTGTATTGAGCAAGTCAGGTTCTCTGATGTCTTGATGTCTTGATCCAAGTTTTGAGCAAGTTAAAGGCTTTGAACACAGCCCTTTTTATTTAATAAAATTTTCTGAAATTGCTAACAAAGTAAACGTCAGCAGCTTCATTAAGGTTTCATGTGGAATCAGTGGAGCTACTGATGCCCGTAAGGAGCTGTTGTGTGTTTGCACCGATGGGGAAAAGAGAACAGCACAACAAGTAGTGTCATATTGTCACACGCTGGGCAAGACGGGCTCAGAGCATTGAAACTTTGACAAGAGGTTGTGGGTTGGATTATTATCAACAAAAATATCCACAGGTTTGGACAGTGTGGGGAGAAGATAAGGATATTGGCGAGAGAACTTGACAGAGACCATCAGAGCAGTATCAGCAGAACCAGGGTCTTGGTACTACTGGGAGAGGGAATATTTGCAATACAGAAATTAATACAGCATGATGTTTTACTTTCAGGCTCACACACACAAAAATGTTATAGCCATCCTCAGCTGTAAAATATTTAACAAATTGCACTCAAACTTTGAAACAAATGTTTTTTCCAAGGAACACGTGACTATTGAAAGCAAATAATCTGTAGACCATTCTCCATCATGATGGCTCTTTGGACAGGCAGCAACTATTAAACTGGAATGCGATAACGGAGGAACAGGTGCCGGTTTAGAACAGCATGATTTAAATATAGGCAATAAAATATGCAGAGCCATAATCAGAATGTTGACTTGTTTTAAGTGCTTGGGGCCATGTTGATATAAATAACTGCATCAGGTTTTGCTGTAGAGCAAGAGCTAAATTAAGCAGTTTACAAACATAGGAAAAGGCTGACTTATTTGTCATGGCATTGCTTGGTGACAAAAAAAGAGAGGACCAAGTGAGCCACTGCTAGACATGGAGCCAACACAACAGGGCCTGAGGTACAGCTGCTGAATAAAATGAGACTAACAGAGTCTATCAAAATGACAGGAAAAACATTTCTTTCTCAAATTCGGGCCAGCATCTTGCTAAACTTCACCAGAAGGATGGCTTTTTGCAGCAACAAAGTTTGCCTCATAAAAGGGCCGTAATTTCTCCTGGAGGCCTTGGCTCTTATTCTAGCCTCAGCACACCTGTCCCTCAAGCTTTGCCTGAAAACCTGTCATGTTGCAAGCGTGCTGCTTGGTCATCTCATGGAGATAATGACCCCTGTCTAATTAGTGAGGGCTTGCGGGATAGATGTTGAGCTCTTGACATTCAGTTGGACAGGGAGCTAGATTTCCCATTGGAGAGCTGGGGGCACTGGCAACCCATCACATGGTTCAAATCATTGATTCTCCAAAGCATCTAAATGTTGCCATTTGTCTTGTCATTAACACACTAACTTGCATAGGTACAAAGTAAACACTGCCTGAAGAGGAAGGAGATATGCTAACAAGATAAAGATATATAACTCAATGTTATTTATTTCCCTGAAATCCTCTTTGCCTGTGCCCGAGTACTTCTAGCCATGCAAACTTGGGCAACATAGACAGAGAGCTTTCATGAAAGGCAGCTGCTGAGGCACCACCACCCTGCCACTCCACCTCTGTGTCCCTTGAAGTTCTGCTTTCCTAGCCCTGATTAAGTGTGAGCAGACTCAATGCCCACGGCGTGCTGCAGATGTATACAAACCAGCAACAAACTACACATTTCTGGTGCAGGTAACAGTCTGGTGGTAGCAGCACAACAGAAAAACACCCTCTTTCTGCAGTCATTTTGCAGCCTGTAATGAATCACATACTGCCGAAATTTACACAGCTACCAGGGCTCAGACAGGCTGGTTTGAGGCAAGCAAGGTACCCGATACCCTGAAGTTATAGAGACCACTATTTAGGCACACCCCTCAGCTTGTAAGGTCTAAGCAGATGGCAGCAAGAGATGCTTCTTGCCAAAATCAGACAGAACTGTGTTGCTAACAGCTCTACACCCAGGAGAGAATCACCTGCTGAGCGTGGGCAGCGGAGAAACTTTCCCCTTTCAAATGGGGCGTCTGAGGCCACGCTTCTTTCTAGAGGAGTTTAGCTGCACTCCTGGCTGGCTCTTCCTGGAGACCAGGGCTGTTATTCTGACATTGTAAGCAAAGAGCAAGTCCTGAAATCTTATGAACAGTGTCCTTCTTCATGGTCTTCAGTGGGGTTAATAATGAAGTAATGGAAGGAATTCAATTTTAGTTCCAAAAGGTTACTGGGGCCTTTTGTGGTGACTGATCATCTTTACAACTAATGTAAAGGCCTGTTACGTACAAACTTCCTCCTTCCATCTATAACTGAGTGCCTTACAAACAAAGTGTTAAAGACTTCTTCAATATTTTCTTGATCTAGCCAAGCGTCTAAGCTCTCTCTTAACTCGTCCTACACAAACAAGACTATGCAAAGGACAACCCTGTCAGAAGATGTCAATAGCAAAGCTGGAAGCAGCAGAGTTTTACCCTCATAATCACTCCAAAAGCAGATGCAGAGAGCAATTACATCAAAGGCACTATAATCTTCTAATTAAAACATCAACACTATTGCAAAATATAAAAATTATGGGCAGCAGTTCCTCTAACGGTCATTGGAGAATGAAGGGAATACAGAAACACACATAGCAAAACCATACTTGGTTCTTCCTTGCTTAGTAGCCAATCTCTAGCAACAAGTTAGGCAAAGAATGTAGTGATAGAAGAAATTTCATATGGTCATTCACATAAGAAACCCCATCGGGTGCAGAAATCTGGAGGCTTTGTAAGCGTGAAGCTGTAAGGAAATCACATCTTCAAAACACCGCGGTGAGGTTCTCCCTCCACCCAGCCGTCTTCCCTATTTTGTTGTCAGATTATTGTTCCTGACAAGTAAAATATTTTTTTTTGCTGTTGTTTTTTTGTTTGTTTGTTTGTTTTTTAAACATCCTTTGTCAAATCTCTGTGTCCACAGGGACAGTGTATGGCATATTGCAGAAACACTTAGAAAACATAAGGAACATTTCATTGTTGTTCTTGATCAATGCCATATAGCGGTACTAAGTGTGTTTTGGGTACCGGGCTATTTACAATATAACAGTGATGACTGCTTTTACTAGTTTGCTGGCTTACAGCTGGTTATCACAGAACCCTATTTAATTTTTCATTGTTTTAGGTAATGCAGACACACAATTTCAATCAGCACCCAGACCAAATACTGTAATTTTATGGAAGCTCCAAGACTTCCCATGTAAACATTTATACTCAAATAGACACAACATGGGAAAAGATTATAGGAAAACATCACACAGGAACTCTTCCCAAAGCAAAATATTGCAAATTTGGAAATTATGGAGGAATTCCCCCAGACATGTGGCTTTCCCACCCTAAAGTCCTGCTTTGTCATTTCAGTAAGGACAGATAGTTTACTACCGCTCTTTCTCATGTCTTTAGAACATTAGATATGCAATGAATAAAAATACATCGTATGAAGATACTACTTGGTATCCCTTGGTCCAGCTGGATATTTTCATAAAGTTTCAGAAAAAAACAGATGGAAATGTGTAACTGCCTGAAAAAAATGAAATTATAATGTTTCCTGCTAGATCTTTTCATATTGTGTGGGATAATCTCAGCAAAATGAAGTGATGTAGCCAATACCATGTACTCACTATGACCAATTTGCAGCCAACAAAGATGTCATTTTGATTATTTTCCTCCCATTTCACTGATACAATACAATTTCAGGAACAACAATACCTTGATGAAAATACATATCACCAAAAAATATCTTATACAACACTGCAATTGCACAATCGAACCCCAAGCTGCTGCGCTAAAAAACAAAACAAAACAACTTCATGTACTCCAGGCCAGGAATTCAGTAGGAATAAAACATCTAGTCAGAACCAGAGGGGCTGTCGATGAGCAGAGGAAATTTCATTGCCCAAGCAGAAACTGGACAGCATTTTGGTTTAAACACTTCAATTCCGGAGAAGGAATCTTTAGCAAACAAGGATGAGACACAGCCCAAATTTTGAGTTTTATGACAACCAGAAAGACAATACTATTCAGATTTCCACTGGCACATCAGAACTTATCAGATCATTGCTTCTTACTAGTTTGAAATAAAGTGTCATCTCAAAAATTATTGATATTATTTCCTAAGTAACTGAATTCTATACAGAGGACTAGTCTCCAAATCCTGACCCTGGTAAATCTTTGAGATCCTTGTACTTACATATCTCAGAAGGAACATTCAAGGTCTCATAAGAATGAAGACTGAGCTTAGGAGAGGCACTAACAGCTCCTAGAGCAAGACGTGACATGACTGTCAGGCACAGATTAAGCATCTATACTAAAACAAGCAGAGGGCTTTTTCTCTGTCTCCAAACAAGAAAGTGAGGTGTGCATGAAATTGAAGTCAAGCGAATGTAGTTAACCATAAAGTTATACACAAAAATAGGTACATCAACATCTAAATAAAAGTTATCATCATGTGAACATCCCTGTTCAGAGGGGTGTTCCCTGTGCATATTTAGCACAAATGTCTGCATTGTTCCTGCAGGGTTTTCATAGCCTGATTCTTGGTAACAGATGAATCATTCCGGGTGTCCCACAATCAAATGCTTAAGCCCCATTCTTCTTTAATTTTTGTATTAGAAATACAATCAATATGTAGAACATACTCTTCTCCCAAGTAATAGGCAATAGGACAAGAGGAAATGGCCTCAAGTTGCACCAGGGGAGGTTTAGACTGGATGTTAGGAAAACTTCTTACACTGAAAAGGTTATTAAGCATTGGAGCAAGCTGCCCAGGGAAGTGGTTGAGGCACCATCCCTGGAAGTATTTAAAAGACGGGTAGACGTAGTGCTTAGAGATATGGTTTAGTGATGGTTTTTGTCAGAGTTCAGTTGGTGGTTGGACTGGATGATCTGAAAGGTCCCTTCCAACCTAGGCAATTCCATGATTCTATGATTCTAACATTAGGAGAACTTACAATGCACTCAGTGCTATATGCAGCTTAATGAAACATGAACAAAACCCAGCAAATTTCTTGGATTTCTTATGACCTCATTTTGCCTCTGTTGTATAGGATCTAGGTCTTTTAAAAATTCTGCACAGCTTTTGTTAGAAGCATGATTTTGTTTCCAGAATTTACAATGGAAGTGATGATGGACCTGCGGGGATGAAACTAGCTTCATGTTTATGTCTCACTCTGAATTCTAGACACTAGCTTGTTGTGCAAGCAAACATTTCAAATTTCATCTGAAAATCAACAAGATGCAATGAACAAAGAGCCTCCAAGATCTTCTTATTGCCTTCTTAGGAGCAATGGCATTTTTGCCTCTTATTTTGACCCCTGCAAATGTTTATATCTATGTAAGATACTTTGGGAAAAGGGTAATTTTGGACATCTTGCAGACTCAGATGCATAGCCAGAATGTCAAACTGCTGCTATTTTCACCCATGACACAAGATATGAACGTATTAAAGCTCTATTTTCACCAGCAATTAGACACCTAGGGAGAAATTCTAATGCCTAAACATAGAGATCTAGTGTCATTTTATACTCCCTAAAGTATAAAATAAGACATCTATTCGCAAACAGCAGTTTACCTACTACGTAGGGGAGTCCTCCTGTTTCCTTTTGAAGCAGCAGCTGAATACCAGTTGAGACATCCTAAAGCATCTCAAATGGCAATGGTTGGGCAACTGAATCTTCCCTCTAAAGTCTACAAACAAATAAAGCCTAGAAAATGGTTGAACTTAACCTGAAACAGTCACCCAGGCTGAACTGATTTAGACTTTAGTGACTGCATCTCTTTTGGCTGCAATGGAAGCTTAAACACCTGGAGCACTGACAACAAAATGTAGGTGTCTCAATGTGGGAATGTATCCCGTTCTCCAACCGAAATTCATCTCACCTATTTTAGGTACACACTTTGTCTATTTCTACATATGGGCTGCTTGTCTAGCTAAGAAAAAGAAGAAGGCGCCTTTAGAAAGAGATTCCTCTGACCCATTTTTCTACGTCCATTTTGCACTGAAATGAGTTACACCCTTTCTTTCCACACATTAACAGGGGCATCTCAGTGCTTATCTCTGCTGTAAAATTCTTAAAGATAGATGAGAAATCCCACTTCTGGAAATGTGGGTATTGATCAAGTAGATACCTGCCTCTCAGAAATACCACTAGACAGCGACACATATCTTTAGACACCTAAGTTGCATTTGAAACTCTAAAGTTTGAATTGCTGGATTTCACTGTTCTCCAAGACAAGACTCAAAACAATCCCCTTAAAGGAAATAGAATTTTCAACTATATACATACCAAACAAAAAACTATTAATAGGCATCTAAATACAAATTTGACCTACAGACTATATACCTCAAACAGAAAAATAAATCACAGAATTTAAAAATGGATCCAAAAGTTTGATGTAGGGACTTTGTGTATGAACATCAGAATAATGACTCTTAGTAATTTTAAATGGAATTTTGTTTGTGTATCTTCCTTATATTTTACTAATTTCTAATGACTCCATGGAAGGGAAAGGTAAGATTAACTAAAAGCAAAAAAGACCCTAGATGCAACAGGAATTGTACCACGAAACTAAGTCCTGTCCACTCACAGGCAGAAATTCCGTTGCACTTCACCTAACTCCCACTATAGGGAATTACATTTTCCAGCTAATAAATTTTCCAGCTAATAAATTTTCCACTGCCATATTGTCTGTTTCAAACCAATTTTCAGTTTTGATGCTATAAAATAGCTGCTTTCTTCACCTCATAGAAAGAAATGAAATACATGTTTGCTGGAGAACACTTTGGTGCTCCTCTGGGTTAAAGAAATGTGAATTATTTTTAGGACAAAGTAACAAAGCAGCAAGCCACTTCTTCCCCAGGAGTGATGGCCTGTCATTCTGTGCAAGAAAATATAGACTTATTTTCTCCAGCTCATGTTATCATCATCAACGTCAGTTTTCAGTGCCTCACAAGATCCATCTCTTGAAAAAAATAGTTTAAAATCTGAAAACAAGTGTGATGTCAAAGTCTCAACAAGTCTTCAGAGTTTTAATCATAATCTTGAACTTTTTGTATCAAATAAACATTCATCATGGATTTCTGAGATTTCATCCTCCTATTAACAGCCAAAAACCTATGAAATGTCATTTTTACACAGCGCTGAAAATGAGGAAAACAGACAGAACGCACGGCTATGGCAGGCGCAGGATTTCATCAGGCCATAAATAGCAAGTTGTGAAATGTTCTGTTCTTCTGCATTTGAATAAATATCACTATGAAGCAGATGAAGACAGGCCACCCAAGCTATTTTACAACTTCTGTCATAAGGAAAACACAGTCATGTTTCCATAATGTCCTGACAGCAGAGACAGAAGATGGCAGAGCATTTCCCAAGTGCGCGCTTCGTGCTTTATAGCTGCTGCGCAACACACAGGCTGCCAGGTAATAAATTTAATTGTGGGCCAGGATAAACATTTCACCTGCTCTAGAATCTCACCCTGATGCTGCAAAGGAGAGGCAGAGTCGCTGAGTCCTGTGTGTAGGACCTAACTCTTGCAGGATAAGCATGTTTTAGGCTGCTCCAGCACTTTTTACTTTGTGTTTATATGCAGAAACATGCCATCTGTGTGTCTTCTGAGATAAAATCTTGGCAGCAAAGACAACATCACACACTGAGTAATAGCCCAGTGATTCCTGGAATATACTGATTGCAATAAGAGTAACGATGTTGGGTAGAATTCTGGTCATGCTGGCATCAACAGAATAGCTTTGTACTCTGTCTATGAGTGTTAAACACCTATTCAGGGATATCAGAAAAATGAAAAAATAGAAACCATTGTATCTGTCCTCTTACTCCAAAGTTACATCTGAGGTCAGTGTTAAGACTTTATCAATAGCAACACTATGTGCACTAGAGAGCGCAAAAGACTATTATTTTAGTGGTCTAGATTCTCACACAAATTTGATGTTGAGCATCTGAAACATCAAGCGAACTTTGATACCATATCCGTTAAATTCAAAAGCAGCTTCAGTATTGTAGAAGTAAAATCTTTTCAAGCTAAATAACTCTTCTGGCACAGTGTACACTTTGACATTTAACCCACTTTCCGGATGTTTCTCATTTAGGTAGAACAACTTGCAACAACTTGTGGAATTGCTTTTTTTTTGTTTTTCATGACAGCAAATTAAGCTTTTTTTCTACTTGCGTGGTCAAAGTAAGGATATACCAAGCCATAAGATGTGAGTCTACTGAAATCTACTTATTGCACATAATCTTATTTCATGCACATACTAAGCCAGGAAAAAATGTCTCTGTCTGTAGAAGTAAAAAATAACTTAAATTCTGCATCTCATTTATGAAACATGCCAAATTTGGCCATCAAAAAAACTTTCTCCAGAAAAAGTCCCACTCCCATCCAAAGCAGTAATGCGGCTATTTTCAAAATTTTTGCATATGACTACGTGTCACTATTAAGATCAGGAGATACAAACGACTCTGAAAATTACAAAAGTGTTCTCACGAATCTGTCAAGCTGAATGGGTTTGTGGGCTGATACTGTCTAAAGAACATTAATTATCAAACAGCATAGAATGTGAACAACATGGTATCTGGAATATTTTTCATCATTGTCAGGTGCTCAGCCAGTGAATATCAGTACACTTTGACTGAGATCAAGGGGGTTTTTTGCCTACTTATACCATGGGAGAATATTTCCCACAAAATGTTTAAAATATCTTGTCCTTTTCTGTTCTTGTATAATAAGGCATTATTTCTGCAGTCGAGGCTTCTGAAAAACATGGTTTCTGTGTCAAAGGGATAAAAATATCCCTGACACAACGCCGGATTTCATTTAGAAAAGCATCAGAAGATTCACAGTTTGAGCTGGAATTTATAATTGACCCTTTCAGCTCAATGCAAATTTGAAATTGTGCTCTGAAACAAACAATACACTTTCCTTAGTCAAATCCTCACAACAGCATTAAGAAAAAGATCAAAACAGTTCTAAAATTAAACACTATTTTTTAAAGCATTTTATGGATCCATCATTAGACATACAGATAAAAAAAAAGCAGGAATCTGATTTTGATACAGACTTGTGAAACTTGCATTTTCTTCCTTTTGGTTTGTATTTCTCTGATACAAGTGTAATTTGTGTTCTGAGAGCACCGAACTGAGATGGGAGACTCATTTTAATAAGCCATATAGAGACAGAGTAACAATATGTAATTAACCCTTGGAACTTGACAAAACACTGATTTAAATACGAATCATAGAATCATAGAATCATTTTGGTTGGAAGGGACCTTTAAGATCATCAAGTCCACCACTAAACCATGTCCCTCAGATGTCCCTCAGCACCACATCTACTTGTCTTTTAAATACCTCCAGGGATGGTGACTCAACCACTTCTGTGGGCAGCCTGTTCCAATGCTTGACAACCCTTTCAGGGAAGAAATTTTTCCTAATAACCATCCTAAACCTCCCCTGGCTCAACTTGAGGCCATTTCATCTTGTCCTATCACCTGTTACTTGAGAGAAGAGACCAACCCTCACCTCGCTACAACCACCTTTCAGGGGGTTGTGGGGAGTGATAAGGTCTCCCCTGAGCCTCCTTTTCTCCAGGCTAAACAACCCCAGCTCCTGCAGCCGCTCCTCATAAGACTTATTCTCCAGACCCCTCACCAGCTTCATTGCCCTTCTCTGGACACGGTCCAGCACCTCATTGTCTTTCTTGCAGTGAGGGCCCCAAAACTGGACACAGTACTTGAGGTGGGGCCTAACCAGTGCCGAGTACAGGGGGACGATCATTTCCCTCATCCTGCTGCTATGTTATTGCTGATACAGGCCACAATGCTGTTGGCCTTGTTGGCCACCTGGGCACACTGCTGGCTCATATTCAGCCGGCTGTCGACCAACACCCCCAGGTCCTTTTCTGCCAGGCAGCATTTTCAGCCACTATGCCCCAACCCTGTAGTGTTGCATGGGGTTGTTGTGACCCAAGTGCAGGACCTGGCACTTGCCCTTGTTGAACCTCACATCATTGGCCTCAGCCCATCAATCCAGCCCATTGATCCTGCAAAGCAATCCTAACCTCAGGCAGGTCAACACTCCTGCCCAACTTGGTGTCATCTGCAAACTTCCTGAGGGTGCACTCGATCGCCTCGTCCAGATTATTGATAAAGATATCAAACAGAACCAGCCCCAATACTGAGCCAATGGGGACACCACTTGTGACCAGCTGCCAACTGGGTTTAACTCCATTCACTACCACTTTCTGGGCCCCGCCCTCCAGCCAATTTTTCACCCAGCGAAGAGTATTCCCATCCAAGCCATGGGCAGCGAATTTCTCTGGGAGAATGCTGTAGGAAATGGTGTCAAAGGCTTTGCTAAAGTCTAGGTAGACAACATCCACAGCCTTGTGGCTGTGAAAAAGCAACCCCGTTTGAAGAAAAATCAACATGCCGTGCCAGTAGAATCTTCTGCACAAAAACTAAACTCCAATTTGTTTTTTATGGGGTTTTTTTAGACGTAAAAAAATGCCCAAATTTCTCAAACATTTAAAATCCAGAAGCACAAAGTGGCTTGGGTATTTATAGCCCTACTATGCCAAAATTAAGGTCAGGAACAAGTCTTACCACTGTCCTTCCACCCCATCCAGTGCCTTACCTGAGTTTTCACTGATAGGGCTTTCTTGGTACCTGCAATTCTGTATATGGCCCGACTGACATAATTTTGGCTGGGCTGAGCAGCTTTGTTCCTATTTCCCAGCTGAATGGGACAGGGCAGCTTCAAAACATGCATCTTTTTGATGAGGTCCCCTGAGTGGCCCAGTCCAGAAAACATCTTCTGGACATGCGTAAACATATGGTAAAGAGCAAACTACACCCCAAATACAGTGTCCAGGAGTGCTTTCACCCTAACCCAAAAATGCTGATTGCAAAGGCTGCAAAGGGAGAGGGTTTGGGGACTGCAGGAAGCACCCTAAGGATCAGAGTGGAGATACATGGTATAAACATAGTCAACACTCACTTACTACTATATATCCCCGCCTTATGCCTTGCCTGGCAACTCCTACATTTAAATTCCTGGCTTTGGCTTTGACAAGTTTAGTCTTGATGCTCTAAGCAGTCCTTGTCTGTCACTCTCAGCCTTCCACCAGCAGTTTGTCTGCTGGAGCACGGGCTGCAGAAGGCATGTGTGCTGTGAGTTTCCAACATGCTTCTTTAGCAAGATATCACTTTCATCAACATTTCATCTAATAAGCTGAACTCTGAAGTAAACCTCAGATACCTCCCACCATTACTCTCCTTGGCTGGTGGGGTAAAAACTTCCCATAGAGGGACAGAGGAGACATGAGTATGACAGTGTCCTTAACATTCAGAGATCTGACTATAGTCATTCACCTGGCAGGGACCTCATCATCTGAAACTCCATCACTTTAGAAGCCAACAAAAATCTTTAGCGGTGCCCTTTATCTTCAAGCTTTCTAAAATATGAGTATTTTAAAAGAAAAACCATAAATGTGCAGAGAGTAGGACTTTCCTGGGGAGTATAATTTTTGTCAGCAAGCACAGTTAGCAAGCTGCAGCTGGAACTTTCAGTCTTTGAACACCTCATTTACGACACGGTCTTTCTCTGGAATAAGCCTTTTAGTGATGTTACAGCTGTTAAGGTTGTAATTCTACAGAACCAGCACATCACAGACTCCCTCTGAAATCACCAGCTATTTCGGAGGTATAAAAGAACGCACTGGATTTCAGTGGGAATTCAGTACACTAGAAAGTGTGTGAGGAAGCCAGCTTTTTAACAAGCAGGTTTTCAAAGAGACTGCTTTTACAAGGCTAGTTTGTGAACTGCCGGCTAAGCAGCCAGGTGCTGGAGCTGATTCCAGATATAGCAGGTCTTAAAAATTACAACAGCGCTGTGTAAAAATAAGATGGGGAGAGTATAAACTCTGAAGCGGAGAAAAATTTGTTTCCAGGTTTCAAAAAAAATTGGGTCTTGGCTAAAAAGATTCTGGGATATGTCAGTAGCAACTGACTATGTGTGGCCTCTTCTGCGTAAACTTATGAACTTTACGCAAACTTTATGCGTAAAGACTCTGGTATAAAACACTATTTCATCACTATTCCTAATAGTAGGGAAAATATATCAGTGGCAAAACTTAGTGGTTCTGCGCTGTAGCAGCGCTACATCTCCATATTCCCCTGGGGAGTAAACTTACATTATCATCCTTATTCTATAACTACGTGTAGGCAGCAAAATATTTGCTAAGAGCAGATCGGGAGAAAAGTGCTGAACAGAGAAGGCCGTAAGCACAGTCATAAATAACAAACTAAAGGTCCCTCTAGGTCTGCAACATGTTTTTAGAGACCAAGAGAGTCAGAAAAAGCAAGGAGCCATCCTCCTTGCAGATCCTTCCAGCCCCCTGCAGTAACGCCCTTGCTCCCAGGCAGTTCCTCCCCAAGCTGAATACATCAGTCTAGTTGCCTTTTTCATTATAGAAACTATTCTGCGTTTGTGATGACTTGTGCCTCACTCTCTGCATTTTCAGAAACAAAGACAGAAATATAAACTTTTTAAAGAGACCAAAATATAAACTATTTAAAGTGTGTACTCACTGTTGATGGCATACAATACAATGGCATAATGAATTTCTGGGCTTGTTCACTATTAATTTCCTACTACTTCCTACCTCTGATTTGCCCTTTTCTTTGCTCAGTAATGAGCTGCTTGCAAGAATTTTTCACTGTCTTTCCAATATTTTTTTGTGCTCTAAGCAACTACCGTAGAGCTTTAGTTTTGTCTAACTATTGAGGTTTTAAGGATTTTCTTCCTTGGTCATTTTTCCTCATCAACTGACACAGAAATTATGCTTCTACAGAAGAGTTCATCTGGGCTTAACTCGACTTTCACTGAAACCAAGGACAGGTTGAACGTTAAACATCACTTGTGTTTTGATGGTTAGCATGTCAAACCAGGTGTCAGCAGAAGGGAAAATCCTTCTCTCTTACTACAAGGAAGATGACAGAGCAGCCAATATACAGCTAGGAATTTCATATCAGGCAGAGGATGAAGCTACAGTGATAACAACAATCACAAAGTATAATCGTCTTTTCAAATCTAAAGGTAAGTACCTTTCTAAGAGCCATTTAGTGGATTATCCTAAAATCCTCAATATCAGCATGTAGGTCAGTTAATCCAGGGTTGGGGAAAGTCCCCAGGCAAAAAAAAGAGAAAGAATAACAACCAGAAAAAAAGGAAAAAAGAGAGTAACAGAAAACCATAAAGGCACAGCTGTGAGTACATAGCACATACTGGGACATGCATCTCCGCTCTGCTCACAGAGCAAAACGACTTCACCTCTCACCTTATTTGAACCAACAAAAGCAAATCTGATCTGAGAAGCATTCTGCAGTAGGAGTATAAAAAGGATAATTGAAAGTTTATTACTTAATGCTTGGCAAAGCTATTTCCCACGGCAATTTGATAAATACCTTGACTTTTCTGCCCGTCATAACCTCAGACATTTATTGCCTCATTTGCTATAACAAACGTTCAGTTATCTTCCAACTACCCAGCCTATATTTAACAGACTGCACAGCGGGAATGTTGCCACAGCAGAAAAAAGCCAAGAGATGAGACTGGAAGTTCAGGTGGTGGGAGACACGACAGCTTTCCAGAGAACTACACCCATCTTACACAAGAAAACTGCATAATTTTAGCAGAAACCCTTCTTCAACAAGCTTGGGGAAGCAGAGGGTCCTTTCTGCTGGTGGAGTCTCTCCTCACTCTTTCCCAGCTGCAGGAAGAGCAGAAACCCACATCTTCACAAAGTACTATAGGGCAGCCAGATGAAATCATCATGGGTCAAGTCACTTGTACTGCTGACATGAAGTATTTACTGCTTTATTAACTGCAAGCCAGTTCTTGCTTAGGCAAGGTGGAGGACCTATGCTATGAGGACAGGCTGAGAGTGTTGGCGTTGTTCATCCTGGAGAAGAGAAGGCTCTGAGGAGACTGTCCTGGTTTGAGGTAAAACAGAACCAACTTTCTGCTCAGTAATTTTATTTCTTAGCTAGGCCTCTTCTAACTCTCTGAAATTAACAGCATGTTATGTCTAAAACAGTTCGTTCAGAGTGATAAGACAGTTTGTGCCAAGGAATGGTAGGCAGCGAAGCTCTTGCTTATACTTATTGCTATAACAACCAAGGTCAGCTAACCTCGTTATTTGCCCGGTTGGAGGGTTGGAAGTGGAAAAGCGTAGAGGGGTCCCACCTGCAGGGAGGAGCAGACAGCACAGGTGACCAAAAATTGACAAACAGGGGTATTCCATCCCATCTGCCCCACGCTCATTATAAAAGCTGAGGGATCAAAGGGTCAACTCTCTTCCTGCAATGGCTGATGTCCGAGGAGGACCCTGTCTGTTCATCTGCCTTTGATCCCAATCCGTGTGTTCCTGACTCCAG
>VYZM01014688.1:134735-175527 GCA_013398915.1 Dromas ardeola
GGAACTTAATACAGTTTTGTATATACTGTATCTATTTCATTATTTTCCTTTTTATTTTATTATTAATATTTCATTAAAGTAGTTTAGTTTCTTTTAAACTCGTAAATCTCTTTATCTCTCCTCCTCCTCTCTGTGTACGAGAGGCTGGGGGGGAGCATCTGTCTCCGGTCATTGGCCAATTTGGCCAAAACCAGGACAAGACCTTATAGCAGCCTTCCAGTACCTAAAGGGGTCCTACAGGAAGGATGGGGTGGGACTCTTTATCACGGAGTGTAATAATAGGACACGGGATGACGGTTTCAAACTGAAAGAGGGTAGATTTAGATTGGATATCAGGAAGAATTTCTTTACTATGAGGGTGGTGAGGCACTAGAACAGGTTGCCCAGGGAAGTTGTGGATGCCCCATCCCTGGAAGTGCCCAAGGCCAGGCCGGATGAGGCTTTGAGCAGCCTGGTCTAGTGGGAGGTGTCCCTGCCCACAGCAGGGGGGTTGGAACTAGATGATCTTTAAGGTCCCTTCCAACCCAAACCTTTCTATGATTCTATGATTCTGTGCTTCTATGATCTTAGCAGGACTTTGCAATCAAAAAAGGATTGGGGGGTGAGGGGCAGAAAACCCATTATTGGAGGGGATTGTAAGCCTCCACAACAGTGGGATTTTTATGGCCAAGATGATAAACAGAACTCTTGTAGCAACTCACTCTGCATCCTCCCTTTGTTTAATGCAGGCTGACGCTGCCGCCAGTTTGAGCTCTCTCTGCTGTGATTAGTTGCTTGGAGGCACAGGGCTATGGGGAGCACTGCTGTGGTGGAGCAGGACAAGGTTTTGCTCCTCCCTGTGGGGAATCAGGGCAAGTGTGTCCCCAGCCAGCAGCGCAAAATACGTACTACAACACTGAGGGCATTTTGGAGAAGAGATGGAAAGATATCCCGATGATCACTTGAGAATGATGGGGAAAATACTGTCATAACAGGAGAGACCCAGCTTCAGTGAGACTGGGTACCTCACTCATTGCAACTCACTCCAGACGCCGGGTATTTGTGGTCACCAGGTATGTGTGCCATCTGCACAGTGAGGCACAACCTGCCCTCCTCGCAGAGTGTCTGTGAGTGCAGGCAGTGATTATGAGGCAAACCTGTCCCAAGTCATCTCCCAGTGACACTAAGTGACACCCGTGGCGCCCATCTGGGCACCACCCAAAGCTATTGCATCCTCTACATCTGGAGAGGTTTTATCTTTTGTATAAAGAAGTGAAATGGAACAAATTCCCAAGCCAATAAAAAAGAACCCAAAATTTCCAAAAGAAAACAGGTAATACTCATGAAATGGGGAAAAATATGCACAGATGGTGATTGCAGTGTAAAACATCAGTCCTGTTGTTCTCAGTGTCTCCTTCAGTGCTTGGGTACTTCCAGCAGCTGAGGAAAGATCAAAGGACTCCAAACAGACCAATGGATTATAACGTCCTATGGAGCCAGTATTAGAAGTTTATTCTTTGGTCTGCATTTCTCTGATATTATTCTAATTAGCTGTATTATGAATATGGCGCCTAGAGGCTCAATTATTTCATTTCACCAGGGATGGCTGCTGTATTAATTTTTAAACAGTACGCTTTAAATATTTACCGAAGTTGTTAAGAACCTGCAATGAGATGCCAAGACTCTTCTTATCAATCGGAAGGATTCAACTGTTTTTAGCGAAGTTCTGCTTGGCTTATCATTCAGCCAAACTCCAAAACTTCATGGGAAATACTAACCTGTTTTGTTCTGTGATAACTCTACAAACTAAAAGAATTTGTGATGTGTTTTTTTCCATTTCTTTTATTTACACATTTAACCTGGAGACATTTTCTGCAAAAGACTTAATTCTTTTAGTGATAGATTCCACACTCCGAAGAAGGGAGAGGAAAAAGACAAAAAAGAGGAGATGGTAAAAATGTTATTTATTTCCAAATATTTGTCTGTTTCCTTGAAATTCCAGATCTCAGATGCAACTGGATAGAGAAACGTTCATCTTCTGTTACACAAAGGCAAGACAGTGAAAAAAACAGATTTCAAAGTTTTAAAGGAAAATTATGAAAAACACAGAAGTATTTAATTCTGAAGTTCAAAACCAAGTTGACAAATAACAGAAATGTTTATACACTTATATGTATATACTTTGATTAAACATTTGAACAGGTGCCCAGAGAGGCTGTGGGATCTCCATCCATGGAGATACTCAAAGTTCACCTGGAAAAGGCCCTTTGCATGTCAGCAAAGCCCTGACATGACTTTTAAGTTGGCTCTGCTTTAAGCAGGAGTTTTGCCTATGTGACTTATAGAAGTCATCTTAAATCAGCTTATGTTTCTATGTGTGTAAATGATACATTATTTTGGAGAACCTTTAATGAAATTACAAAGCATGGAGTAAATCTCCAGGAAGGAAACCCTCCCTGTAGGCCCAGATTTCTCTGGATATTTAGAGATGCAAGCAGATGGCTGAATGGGGACCCTGAGCAGTCCCCCTGACCACATTGTTCATAGACTAGATTCAAACAAAGCAATATTAGGTCATTCTTCAGAGATGAAGATTGGGGGTTGAATAAGAATCAATGCTGAATTTTGAAGTTTCTTATGGGTAGACTTTCAGTGAAACAATCTTGGGAGATAGTTTCTTCTTCTTCTTTTTGTCATCTTCTTCTTTTTTGAGAGGTACAGAATATATTTTGTTCTTATTACTTTGGAGTGAAAAGAAACATCTAATACCCATTTTTTTTTTGAAACAGATGATTTTGGCAGTGCTGATGTGTTTCAATATGTTTCAGTTCTGTTCTTTATTTTTCCCCCTCAAAACAACATTTCACCACAATCAACACCTTCTTGTAAAAAATACTACCTTTTTTTAATAAAAGCAGCATTTTCTGGTAGGAAAATATTTCATCACAGTTTTTTTTCCTCCAGCTTGATATTTGTTCAGGACATCCTATTCCCCGCACAGTAACTGTGATATCACTGTGCCATGGGCACTAAATAAAAATGAAAATAAACTAAGGACAAAATGCTCATCTAGCCTGAAGCAGTGGAGGTGGAGGGAAGTCAATAGAGCTATGCTCAATTACACATACGAAAGGCCAAACCTGCAACGTAATGTACACGATTTGTAGCAACACCTCAAAACCAGTCACTTTTGTCTATTAAAGAACTCCCATCTTGACCATTCACAGGGAAGACTTCTCATCTTCTTCCTCAGCTCTGCAGCATCATACCTCTCTTATTTCCTTCTCTGCTTATCTAAGTATTTCTGTTCATACGGTGTTTTAGCATTAACATCGTCAAGCTAATTTATTGGGCATTCTTGGTTCACAGATGAGAAATTAGGTGGGTCTGGTAGGACTGAGCATTCAATGGTTGAAGTGATTCTTCGTGGTGGTAACCTCTATGTTATCCTGATTGATATGGGCAAAGCCAAAGATGTGCACCTGCTGCTGGAAACTATGAGTCCATTACAATTTTAATCTAACAAAGGTGACACTCAGAGCACCCAGGATTTACACAAAAGGCAAATTAAATCCTTGACCTCAAAGTTCTGTCTTCTTTTTCTGCAATACAGAACTTCTCTACAACAATATTCTCTGTCCGCTGAGAAATCTACATAAATAACCAAGAACTACCTTATACACAAGAATACATGGGCTGATTACATCAGCAAAAATATTGTGCTTAGATGACACTGGGCATAAGTTGCAGCAAAGGGAAATACGATCAGAGGTAAGGGAAATACTTTTCACTCTGCAGGTGGTTGCACGCTGGGACCTTGCCAGAGGGGATGGAATCTCCAACCATGGAGATATTTAAAACTCAACAGGACATGGTCCTGTGCAACCTGGTATACCCTCAAAAGCTCCCCTTGTTTGGGCAGGGGTTGGACCAGATCTCCAGAGGTCCCTTCCAACCCAAATTAGTCTTTAATTATATGACCAAGTTTTGCAGTCCTTTGCAGCCATACCATGCTGACAGACAGCTTAATCTAATCATGGTGCTTGTTGAAACTGACTGTAAATCTACAGCATGAGGATGATCCCCTCCCAAGAGGCATAGCTAAATCAGGGCATTTAAGACTACATATCTGTGTTGTTACAACAGGAAGGATAAAAGGGGAAAGGGTACCAAGAAGTGCCATATTTGCTGGCATATGTACAAAAACATCATCGACTGCAGAGAAAGTCATCAACAAAGTTATTGCGTCCCTTTCTTCAGGAGCAAGAATATTTCAGAGCAAAAATTCAATGCATAACTCAGCAGTCATAACTGTAAGAAAAAATCTTCAAGTGTTACAAAAAGGCTATCAGGTCCACCTCCTTGATGTCCTTATACCCCAGGACTCTGCAACGTTGAGATTAAAACCTGAGAACAATCAGACAAACGAGAGGAGCTGTAGGTACTATCTCAAGAGGGAAGTAGGTGGAAGCTCTGCATCTCTCTGAGCTTTCATGGCAGGCCCCTGGCAAACACCTACACAGAGTTGCTCATGACTGTGAGACTCACAGCTTGTACCGAACCACCCGAATCTCTCTGTGCTTCTCAGTCCCGCAGGCCTGGGTACAGAAGGGTAACTGAAGCAGCGCACATGCAGAGAGCAGAGGGAAGAGAGGAGGGGAGCCCAGGGTGGAGATGAGCACTGTAGGCTGGTGGTACAACAGTCACAGGGGTCACTGGCTTGGGAGGTCCAGGGGTCAAGATATAAAGGTGGTCGACTGGAGGATGCCCAAGCTGATGTGTCCTTCTCATTCCTTGCCTCATATTGCCCATGTCAACCATGTTACAAAGTTAGGTGTAAGAGCAGGAGTGGAAGAAATGAGACTGAAAGACCTCATGGCATTGGTCTGAGGCAGACTAGAGAAAAAGACTGTCAGGCTTGCAAAGTTAAATACATACCTGTGCTCATACACCACAGCAATATGTGGAGCAATTAATAGTCAGACAGGGTCAACCCTATCTGAAAAGCTTCTCCATAATATTAAATCACTTTCTGCATTTATAGTTTGAGCCTAATTTAAAGAATATTGAGAGAAGGTGAAACCTGAAAATACTAGCTAGTAGCTATCACTTTCTTACTCGGCAGAACTTTGTTTTAAAACTGTAGGAGAACATTAGCTCTGAAATCAAAACAAAGAATTTGGAGAGGATGCAAGAGACATTGGCTCCAACCGCAGTCATTAGTGTTTATTTTTTTAAATACAAAATAGGACAATTTAAATAAATCAAGAAACAACCATTCTAAAACTGAAAACCCTCTACAACACTGACAGACCTCTCTCCTGGGAAATGGGAGATTAATTTCTTCTTCAGGTAGTCTTGTCTAGCGAGCAAACCACCCAAATAGAGAGATTTAAAATTCCTACAATCTCATGGATGGCACTTGAGCTTTGATGTTACTTAACTCTAAATGTGAGGGGAGTCAAGGGGGCTGCAGCTGCAACAGCACTGCAGGCAAATCAGAGTTTTTCTGAAGACTCTTTGCTTACCTCTCCTTTAAAGAGCTTCTGAACACCTGCAGCTCACATTAACTGCAATTTGTGGAAGCCCAGCTAGTCTAGAAATCAGCCCCTATGCCCACACCACACAGCACATTAAAATGAAGCACCCTGGTACTTCAACATCAGCAAGTCACTAATAATCTAAGTAACTAATAATTACGGAAAACACCTGTATACAGCCTGCCTGAAAGTCTTCTATTACGGAAGTATGCATGTGCCAAGAAAGCAAATGCCTAACCCTTTCAACACCTCATTTAGCTCAATACACTATCTGCACATCTGCTTTTTCAAATAGCTGTTAAACAAATTATATTGTGGTACATCTTTTTTTTGAAACAATTCACCAATTCAGAACTCACTCCCATCCCTCTGTATAATTTTTCTGCCAGGAAGAGATTGAAATACCAATAGAGCCGTTTTAGGAGATATTCACTGTTGTTAAAAGGACGTCAACACAACTGGCAGCTAGCAGCAGTCATGGTAGAGATTAATGTTTCAATGGATTTTTGTCTAGCTTCATAGTCTAAATCGAGGGAACAATAGAAGCTATTTTCTTTTACTGTAAAAATCTCCCATTAGTAATTTAAAGTCATTTAGTCAGTTGAACTGGCATTTGTTCCAAACAGATCCACCAATGAGCTGTTTTAGCGCAGTCAATATATCACCATTAGTCTCATTTTGGAAATAAAACATGATTTTCAAAACAGAACACAACCACTCATGTTCATTATAACAGGTACATAACTACTCGCCTAGAAAATGTGTGATCCCATAAACTCTAACATACACAAGACTACTCTGTGTGCAGAGGAACAGTTTGGTGCATACATTTCCATTCCAACTACTGTGTACCTGCACATGGCAAATTTTCAAAATATCATCATGTAAATGTACGTCTTGTAGGTATCCCTAGCTGCAAAGGTTGTTCAGCAATGCATTTTGATACTGCTTTGAGGAGAACACTCTGCAATTTCAGATTTGTACAGTGAAGCGTTTATTCATTTACCTGAGTTGAAAACATCTGTGATGTGGTCAGGGGGCAATAGCCTTCCCACAGGATTTTTAAGTGTACTGGTGCCGTCCTATCAAGAGTAATGACCGGACATTGATGTGCTAAGAGTCGTAGACTGCAGAGCAAAGTGTTGAACTTGCCTTTTCTTGCACAAAGCGAACATCATGTGGCTAGCCGACATGTTGGAAGCTTCTCTTTTAATATAGTCAGGATCTATGATACAAAAATTTTCTGCTTAGTAAATTACTTACACCGCACCCTAGTTGAGCAGCATTTATTTAAAAATAGGGATTTTTTTAGAAAAGAAAAAAGGACAAAGAGAAACTTATTTCTTTTACTAAATGTAGAAGGATAAAGGAAAAACTGAAAATGTCATCTGATGTGGATGATTCCTCCATTCCTGAATTTAGATTTATAATCTGCAGCTACCTATTCAGTATTGTTACCACTGAGCTCAAATAGGAGCAATGCAAGTCAGAGTAGGAGGATATGAAGCTGGGAATGTACAAAGTCTTCTAGTATAAGAAAATGACTACAAACAAAATTATAGGAACATCTTTTTGTTTCCATCTTCTGATGTGTTGAGTCTGCTGTTATTATTGTTTCTTTATTTTTTAATTGTCGTCTGAAGATTTAACAACCAGACATTTGGTTCAATAAGAAACACAAAAAAACTAACAAAAAAAAAAAAGAAAATAATTCCGTCGTGAAAAATATGCCTGGAAAAATGCTATTAATTTGTTAATTTTGGATGGTTTGCAATAAAAGCAAGTTCTGTTTATTTTTTTCCTGTTGCTGCATGGAAGATTTAAATAAGCAACCACTTCACTGAGTTTAAACACAAAATACTTAAAAGGTGTGTAAAAAAAAGACATGGCATGATTAAACTTTAAGAAATTGATTTTTCATTCCTTCTTGATTTTCAGTTCAAAGCACTTTTATACTTTTATTACCACCATGGTAGAAATAGTGTCAAGAATATGTATGACTTCAGAGGGCAAGGACAGTGCCAGGACAAGAGAGGCAGAAAGCTGCACATCCAGCCTAGACAAACTGGTATCACACAATAAAGATGCCACACCAGAAGTGAAGATTTTAGAGAAACTGACTCAAGTCCTTTCAACCTTTCCCTTATATATGAAGGGAACATGATTTTTTAAATGACAGAAAAATTGCTAGTCAGCCACTTAAAAATCCCAAGACCAAAAAGCCACAACAACAAACTATAGGAAATGTAAATATTGGCCCAGCCTGAGCTGCAGGAACAAGACAGTAAAGAAATCTTCCTCCCTCGACCCTGGTAAACATGACAAATGACCTTAGGAACTGTATTCTGCTGGCCTGCAGACATAGGACACAACCTGTGTGAACGGGATTCTTTACAGGATGAGAAAACAGTTGTTGTTTCCCTCTTTCCCCATGCTAAAATCCTCCCTCTACCGTGAGGAAATGCCGCCTGTTGGTTTGATGAGTTAGAAAAGACAGAAAAAAAAGGAGAGAGAAAAAAAAAAAGTGAATTTTTCTTTCCCAGTGCATTATTTTGGATGCAAGAGACCGGTGTTCAGCCACAGACCGCATCTGATCTAGCAACCTCAACCACAATAATTCACTATTGATGCTTCAATCAAAAGCTCAGTAAAGAAAACTCAGGTTTAGCCCAGACACTAGGTACTCTGTCAACCTGGCATACAAATGTGGTGATATACATCCACACATTTAACCAGCAAAGATGAGAGCTGAAATACCAGGGAGCTGTTTTGAATTTGAAGTACACAATGTAATTCAGTTTTAGGTAAATTCATAATTAAATTCTTAATCTTGCTATACCCAGTCAACAGCTGAAAGCAATGAAGCATCTCCCGTCCCTCCTTCCCAGGGATTTTCGCACTAAAATATATAAAGTTCTTATATTTTGAAACACATAAAATTGCAGCTGAGTGGAGTGAGTGGATTATTATACTTTACTGCAGCAAGAAGTGCACGCAGGAGGTATCTACACGCTGTATTTTGTGAAGTCTGTCTTCATTCCTCTGTGCCTGTCAGCAGCCCAGAATGTTTTGTCACTACAAAAAGGTGGCTAAACGTTTTAATAAGAAACAGTATTTTCTTTTTCAGTCCTCAGGAGGGAGGGGGAATAGCTGGGTACTTAAAGACTGCAAGTAGGATATGGAGTTATATTACCATTGAAGGATTTCCTAAGTCGACAGACCACAGACACTGGAAGACAAGAAACCCCATGGCTGAGGCTGATACTTATTCAAAATATGTTTACTATAGACTGAAAGAAGACATATGCCTACCAACACCTGTGCATGCATACACAAAGATACATGCACAAAAATATACACACACATTATATGTAAAGCGTTCGACACGGATTCCCACAGCATCCTCATAGGGAAGCTTAGGAAGAGTGGGTTAGACGAATGGACAGTAAGGTGGATAGAAAACTGGTTGAAAGACAGAGCTCAGAGGGTCGTGGTTAGGGGCACAGAGTCTATTTGGAGGTCAGTAACATGTGGTGTTCCCCAGGGGTCAGTACTGTGTCCAGTCCTCTTCAATATATTCATCAATGACTTGGATGAGGGGATGGAGAGCACCCTCAGCAAGTTTGCTGATGACACAAAGCTGGGGGGGGTGGCTGACACACCAGAAGGCTGTGCCACCATCCAGAGAGACCTGGACAGGCTGGAGAGTTGGGCGGAGAGAAACCTTATGAAATTCAATAAGGGCAAGCGTAGGGTGCTGCACCTGGGGAGGAATAACCCCCTGCACCAGTACAGGTTGGGGGCTGACCTGCTGGAGAGCAGCTCTGTGGAAAGAGACCTGGGAGTCCTGGTGGACAACAGGATGACCATGAGCCAGCAATGTGCCCTTGTGGCCAAGAAGGCCAATGGCATCCTGGGGTGCATCAAGAAGAGTGTGGCCAGCAGGTCGAGGGAGGTCATCCTCCCCCTCTACTCTGCCTTGGTGAGGCCACACCTGGAGTACTGTGTCCAGTTCTGGGCTCCCCAGCTCAAGAAGGACAGGGAACTGCTGGAGAGGGTGCAGCATAGGGCTACCAAGATGATTAGGGGACTGGAACACCTCTCTTATGAAGAAAGACTGAGGGATTTGAGTCTTTTTAGTCTGGAAAAAAAGAAGACTGAGGGGTGACCTAATTAATGTGTACAAATACTTAAAGGGTGGGTGTCAGGAGGAGGGGGACAGGCTCTTTTCAATGGTGCCCGGCAATAGGACAAGAGGTAATGGGTACAAACTTGAGTGTAGGAAGTTCCACCTAAACACGAGGAGGAACTTCTTTCCTTTGAGGGTGGCAGAGCCCTGGAACAGGCTGCCCAGAGAGGTGGTGGAGTCTCCGTCTCTGGAGACATTCAAAACCCGCCTGGACGCGTTCCTGTGCAACCTGCTCTGGGTGACTCTTCTTTGGCAGGGGGGTTGGACCAGATGATCTCCAGAGGTCCCTTCCAACCCTTATCATGCTGTGATTCTGTTGAGCTATATAATGTGAATCCAGGACAATTCTTTATTTCATTTCCATGCTTGTTGTTCGGATGATGATATCAAATGGGAAAACCTAAATGTCTAGAAGACCATATTCCTCTTGTTTGTGAATGTGGCTAGCAATCCCCGCCTCAGGCCTGATAATAGTAGGGTTTTGTTCCATTTCTGAGCACATCATCTGCTACAGTGTCTGAAAATATCCCGAGTGCTTATTCGAAGCACAAAGAGATGGTGAATGAAGACTTGTACAAACATGCCAAGCACTTGTCAATGCTGAAAAGCAGACCTTGCAGTTCTAAGAGTGGGGTTTTTTGTCATTTGTGCTGAAAATGCTTCAAATTGCAGCCAGTCGCCATGCCGTTGTCTCATCTCTCGCTTCACTGAGCTTTAGTACTTGCCACTGAGGGTTCACCCTTGTAAATTGCTAGCTCAAATCCAAAAGCAAAAAGGTCACCCTCAAGTTAATTGATCCTGACAAAAAATGAACAATATTGAAACAAGTTACAGAAGCAAAACCAGTCAGAAATCAAAGCACATCTCTACTAAAGACTAGGTTCTGCAGCAAGCCTAGTCAGAACTGGATACACTGCCTTTCTCTTACAAGAATTGCTCAAAAGCAGCAGAAATCTCACAACAATTTTGATTGCTGTTCCAGAACCACAGAAGAATTTTCTGTTTTGTTTAGTTTCTTTTTAATTATTCAATTTAGTAGCTGTTAATAGGCAATCTTGTCACTATCTGAATTAGAGAAAGAATATTAAAAGAACATATTTCTTACAGACAGAACAGTGAGACTTATGTCAGCCCTTTGCTGCTTCTGGAAGGTCACTTTGTGGCTTTCCACTGAAAAATTCCTCTCTTACACACATAAGAGCTTTTATTCCATAGAGTTCAAACAGATCAGAAGAGCTGTCTAACAAACTACGTGTTTCATCATCATTAGATGATCTCCAAGGTGTCGTGTAGCTGTCTGATGCTATTGAAGACTAAAATGTTTCAGCTATTCTTGGAGAGAAGATAAAATATATATACATGGGGTTGGTTGCCTGATGTCTCTGAAGATACATGTGTCACTATCCCGTGTAATTTGGAGTTTCTAAGGTTTATATACAGAAACATCATATTTTCATAACTCAGCTGAGAAGAAATGAAATTAATATCTGTCCCTTGCCTGTCAGCACAGAGTGGATTTTTATATATAGCCAGGGTTAACTACTGGCACCCTTGGATGTTGCTAAAACTTAGAAAGAATTAAATAGCCAAATTTCCAACCAAATGAAACTACATAAAGGCTTAAAACTCCTATGAACTCTAAAAGAATTTTCCTCTCTCTATGAGTTTTACCTCTGTTTTTCTCATAGTTGCTTCAGCCAGTGCAACTGGTCAAGAGACAGAGTCACTATAAGCATCATTTTTATTCACTAAATATTAGTGAAAATTCTGTTCACTAAACATTTTGATGAAAGCACCTGATCTAGTTAGCTCTTGGATCTCTTCACTGTTTGCTTCTTGGCTGGATCCACAGCAAACATGATCAGCTCTGCAAATCTGTGCTCCCTGTATCCTTTCAAAACTTCATTTCACAATCCCACTCTTGCATAGACATTTGTTTAATACAAAATAGCCTGGCATCCTACTCTCATCTCAAGGTGGAAGAATGATGCAATGAACACTGTGCAACCTTGTGATACAAGAAATTAGAATTTGTTTCTGTGTTGTGACACATTTTGTAGTTGACTTTGGATGAGTCATTTAGTTTTTTTATGTTTCTACTCCCTTTATGGGAAAAGAAAACACCACCACCAAAAAAAAAAAAACAAAAAACAAAAAAACCCAAAACAAACAAACCAACAAAAAACCCCAAACCCACTGAATAAATAGCACTCACATGGCTCAAAGACTACAATGAAATGCTCGGGCATGAGAGCTACACATCCCAGGAAAGTGCTTCAGATAGTGTTTTTCTCATACTACTCCAAACATTTTCTTCTTCTTCCAACACAACAGGCAATTTGTGCTTGAGCAGCTTGCTGGTATTGAACCTCTTTCCACAAATGCCCACCAACTTCTTGCCATAAGTGTTTTCTTTAGCTCATATTTAACCAGACAGCTTTGGAATTGGCAGAGTGGAAACCTGGCTGAAGGGCTTGAACAATGACTACCAACCTGCGTGTATCCCTACTGCAGTCTCATGATTTTTTTTCCAGACCTGAAATCTCCCCTTGAATACTTTTGAAACTTTTTTGCATAACACTGATTACAGGCAGACAATGGCAGTCTTTCAAAACCTTTAATGCTTCAATCAAGTGTCATCTCTTTTTTAATCCTTGGTGAAATATATACAAAACTTTGCACACAGCATGACTGTTTAGGGGAGCAACTAGGACCCGATCAGTTTATCACTTCAGAGGCAGATCTACACTGGGATCTTCATGCTACCTTCTGCTACAGTTGCAGTTTTTAAATAGCTTCTGTCTGACAGCACAGCCAAATAGCTAGGAATTTAAAAAAAAAAAAAAAAAAAAAAAAAAGATTCTAAGTAAAACAGTGGAACATCATTTTAAAGGTTAAATGTGGTAATTTTTACTCAAGAATGATCAGCACAGAATGGGTTAATTCTGCACTGGTCTATATCCATACAACCTTACCACCTCTGGTATGAAGGGAAGAAGGGCAGAACTTGATTTTTTGAAAGATAGGGAACTGAGAGTGCCTTATGAAGAAGGCAGGTTCCCCCAGGGTCAGTGTCTCTCGTAACAATACACAATGAGTTTTAGCAGCAGTAGTTTCAAGGAAGGGTCACAATCTGCATTCCCATTAAGTGCTTTCAGCTGTAAAAATGCATCAGCCTCTCAAAAAAAAGAGTCTGAACATGCACATGCAGTGCTGAAGCTGTAGTGAGCAGAGTAACAGAGTAGGATCTATATTAAAACAGTGACCCTGTCCCAGGAAAGCTATGATTCTCCAGTGTGGTGCATCCAAGTCATCTGAGAACAGGGGTTGTTCAGCCTGGAGAAGAGAAGGCTCTGGGGAGACCTTATAGCAGCCTTCCAGTACCTGAAGGGGGCTTACAAGAAAGCTGTGGAGGGACTTTTTACAAGGGCATGTAGCGATAGGATGAGGGGTAATGGCTTCAAACTGGAAGAGGGTAGACTTAGATTAGACATCAGGAAGAAATTTTTCACTCTGAGGGTGGTGAGACACTGGCACAGGTTGCCCAGAGAAGCTGTGGAAGCCCCATCCCTGGAGGTGTTCAAGGCCAGGCTGGATGGGGCTTTGAGCAACCTGGTGTAGTGGGAGGTGTCCCTGCTGAGGGCAGAGGGCTTGGAACTAGATGATCTTTAAGGTCCCTTCCAACCTAAACCATTCTATGATTCTATGAATCTATGAACTTCTGAGTGAAGTATCACAGATCAAGGAGGCTTTGGTAGACAGGGAGTCACAGGAATGTTACTTGGATCAAATGATGCAAGACGTGGGTACTACAGATTGCCAACACTGCTAAAAACCAGCAACACAATGGGACACAGGGAGATGTGGGACAAGGTAGTCATGATATGACTGTTGGTCACACCATGCTATTAAGATTACATGGAATACTTAAAAAATAGTGTTGAAAGTGAACATGGAAGACACACTCAATAACAACATTAACATAAAGTGAAAGAGTTGACTATCAAACATGTACTACCATGCAATGATGGGGAATATTTAAAGAACCTCTTCATATGGGATTTGGTACCATATTCAGACATACAAATTTAGGTGCCTACATGTGCACCTGGGTACTCTCCCCATTGCAGACAACAGAATTGGTGGAGCCTGGAGTCCAGTTCACTCTAAAATAGGAAAATCAGAATTGCAGCCTGTCAGCTGAGTTGATTGTTTTTAAGTTTCTCATTATTTCCAAGAAGTTTAATAGTTTTGGAACTCTTTTTAAATCCCTTCATTTTTCCAGTAACCTATTTGAAATCAGAATAAAGTATTCCAGTAGTAGTCACTGAACCTCAGTAAAGACTTAACGCTTCCTTCCCATTGGTATTGGTAGTCCCCCTCACACAAAGTCCAACCGAATACAAAGACACTTATTAAAGCCTGGATCTTTATCTTTATATGTGAAAATATTTGGCTTTTTGTTATTATTATTACTTAATTCCTGAATGTATTCAAACACTACATCAAAAGTTAGCAGGTAAAGTGCTTTTAAAGTTACATAAATCACAAATCATGTTTGTTAATTTAGCTGACCCTAATATGGTAATTAACATAGAATTAATCTCTCTTGAGGAGATATAAAACATATGAAATCAAGACAATCTGGAATCCAGCCCAGCAAAAGGGTTATATAAAGAGGATGTACTGAATTTAGTCAACAACTTTGCACTAATCTTTTAAAATAAGGTTCTAAATGCTAAATTTTAAAGTGCTAGAATAAACAAAAAACTTGAGGACTGTATTCCTAGCCCCGTGAAACAGAATCTTAATTACATCTTCAGGATGAAATAATTTCATATGTATAAACATTGTTCACAGGTTAGCCATCCCCTTTGCTAGAGGGCTTTGTCAG
The DNA here is from genome assembly GCA_013398915.1 of Dromas ardeola. NCBI lineage: Eukaryota > Metazoa > Chordata > Aves > Charadriiformes > Dromadidae > Dromas > Dromas ardeola. Next base: position 149,338 of record VYZM01014688.1, read on the forward strand.
CTAGGAAGACCCATTCCTTTAAATTAAAATAATAAAAAAAAAAAAACAAAAAACCAGACACATGCTGTCAATCTTATTGTAATGGCAAGGAACAAATCTGGCAAGAGCATATAGTGGCCAAAACATTGACTCAGTGTCTCTAGCAAAACCTCCAGCTAGAAGCTGGAGAAGAGATATGCTATTGGAGATGCAGAGCCTGTTTTTTTAAAATAAAATCAACACAATGTTCCAAGGAAGTGGAATACATTCATCAAGAAATGAGAGCAATGAACAAAAGAAGAACGAGTAAGGACAGAAAGAGTCCTCTGAGGAGGACCCACAGCTTCACACAGGGTACCGATAATCTCAAAGCAATGAAAACTAAGCAGGTAATTGCTAGTCTCCGCCCTCCGTAACTTCCAGGTACTTTTTTGTCAGGGAAGATGTCTCGTCATTTGTTCCTTCGCAAACTTTGGATCTCCAGTATCTTTGAGGTTCTAAAAATGTTGAAGTGTGATCCTGAGATCAGCACGAACAAGCTACGGAAGAAACTTAAATGAAGCTAAAGTCTAAAAGTATCACGTTGCGGGACTGTATCAACGGGAAGAATGCAATTGTGTGCGCAGCATCAAATTGACAGGGCACCATCCAAACCCAAACAGGAATGTATTGCTTTCTCCTAGTGCCTCGGAGGTCAAATGGACATAAAGGAAATCTATGTCTCTCAAGAGATGTGTAGTTGCATCCTTCACAAGGCAACCAGTGATTTCTAATCCCCCCTTTTTGTTAACCCAAATCAGCATGGACCCATTAGACAGCACAAGCAGGAAGCATAAGAAAGCAATTAGAGAAGCTGCTTTTTCATGCCAACAGTCTAAATACACTCCCATCATCACTCACAAAGGCTAAACACACACCTCAATCCCAAAAAAGTCTAAGCAAAGTTATCAAAGGAAGCCTTAAAGATGCCCAAATATAGTAAATACATTTAAATAGGCACATCTGCATTTTAAAAATTGTAGATTTTGTAAGGGGGGCACAGAAATTGGAGCTTTATTAGGCACTGAACAATTCCCATGTCATTTAGATCTCGTCTTTGCCCTCAGCAAGCAACTCTTCCCCTTGCCTGTTTGTACAGCCTTGGCACTAGGGGTCCATCATTCCCAGCACTTAGCTCTCGAGGCTCTGACAGCCGAACATATTTAGTCTTATAAATAGAAAAACATTTGCGTCAGCCACTACACTATGTTAATTCCCTAAATTGCCATATTTTCATTACTCATTATAAAACATCCCTTTTTCCCCCTCATCAGGGAATGATCTCTTGTGTAAAGGAGATAAATGTGGTTAACAGTCTAATTAATCCTCACGTTAGATCATATTTTCTTAGAAGGAAGTACTTAAATTTGCAGAAGGCAAAGAAAGAATATCAATGAAATGGAAGCTCTCCTTTCCCCAAAAAAGACAGTTCGGATTTTCTGTCCACTTACAATCCCTCTAATTGGAGTACTTCAGGCATTATTCCTTTCATCCATAGCATTTCCATTCCCATTTCTCAGGAGGAGCTTGCAAAGATGACGGTTCTCTGCCTGTTAAGCCACATTCCCACCACAGTGGGTTCCATGAGCAGAAGGAGATTCTTTGCTCCCATGACCGGACAAACTTCCCTTCGCTCTTCCTGTTCTACCCAAGTCATCTGCCACAATACTGTAGCATTGAATAACCTTTGCAGTGAAAGTATTCATAACGGGTGGTCTCAGCGTCCCCACTTAGCAAGAATTTCTTTGAATTTTCCACCATACATAACCTAGTCTTATAACCAGTATTGTTATACTCCTTTACTGGAGGACCAGATAACCAGATAACTATCAGGATATCTCCTGATAGGAGATGCCCCTATAGGGCAATGAAGCAGCAATTAATTTGTTAATAATTGTGCAGTGCTTTGAAGAGGTAAATAGCTGTAAGTGCTGGGTACTATAATTAAGAAATTGCTAGATGCAGATATACTGAAATACAAAATTTCATGTCTGGAATTGCTACAGAGCTATTCGCCCTCTATCTGTGGGTACTGTTCTTGAAGCAGCTATTGATGGTACAGCAGTAAACTTGAGAAGGCTTAAAACTGAAAAACTATCAGGTGAAATGCTGATCTTATTCAAGCCAATAAACACCTTACCCTGACTTCAGAGGGTCCCTGTCTTGAGAAACTATATTTCGTGGTGATATTTTTCTAGTTTAGGCACCAGCAGGCCATTCTAGGTCAGCAGATTTATTTCTCAAGAAGCCACTTTTTCTGCACACAATGATTGACTGGAATCATTGGCTGTATCCATCGCAGGTGCTTTAGCATTATTGCAGGGGGAAGGCATGTATGAAGAAAAACCTTCTCTGCTTCCATGCCTGGAGACCAGTTTCAACAGCTTAAAATACCCTGAACTAGTGGAAACCCTTTACATTTTCATCATGCACATAAGTGGCAGCAAATATACTCATATTGAAAATAAGACTTAATTTTTGCTTCAAAGCAGGCCCTGAACTCTTTACTTTGTCTTGTATTCACCAATATCTTTAGAGGCATTTTGGCAATTAATTGGCCACAAAGTGTTGCCACCTCGTTCTGCATCGATCAACAGAGGACAGTGACCTGCAGTAAGGAGTGACTTGGGCAGCGATCAGCCTGGCTCACCACAGGGTCGTTAATGATTTGCATCACTGATGGAGGAAGAACAGCATTACCGTAGTTCAGACACTGTAAAAAAGATATAAGGGAATTATCTACTGTGGTCTATTGGGTTAAGCAATCCTGAAGAAATTAATCTATTCTTTATGTGAAACCAGAGAGCTCAACTAAAATGTTGAAACACAAGAAATCAAGTAAAATCATCCTTCCACTAATGAAAAAATACTGAATTAAAGGCACTATGACTTACTTTATATGTGTTCTTCCAGAACAACGTGCAAAACCTGGTCTCACTGGCTGTGTATGGAGGATTTGTACAGCGAACTTGTTTGCAACATCTAAGGAAACAAAATCTGCTTTTCCAGACAAAACTTGATACTGAGGTCAACCTGGTTGCATACTAACTCAAGTCCACTTGCAGCCTATCTTGATTTTGGAGGCACAACACCCAGGGTAGAGAGAGTACAGGTTAACAGTGCAAACCCAGGCCTAAACCCAAGCAAGAAAATCTTCAGGGGATTAGGCCTTTCTACCTACAGTACACTCCAAATCACTCTTCTTTGTTTTGTGGTATTTCTTCATGTTGTCTGTCAAATGCTGAGTTGGCACTACTGTATTGATTGCTCCCAAAACGTGTTCCTCACATTTCTAGTAAAATTAAACAAATTTAAGCAACAGCTCTGTTTGCTTTCAAAAACATGCACGGATCTACTACTTTATTTGATTTTGTGGCAGTCAAAAAGATCTGCAGCCTTTCCCCAGTCCCCAAAATAAATCATTGAGCTGAAAAACAGCATTTGAAGCATTATGGGTGAACAGTCGCTTCTGGTAATACAAGCATGGGGAGCTCAGCCACGGAGCTTGACTATATGGAAAACCAAGACTTTCCAGGGCTCGTTACAACAGTAGGAACTTGCTGCAGTAAGAAGAAATTTCTAGCTCACATGCAGTTAGGTAGGCAAAAAACAGATCTGGTTTGCTCAGCACAAGCTTTCTTTGTGTTGGGAGAAAGCCACGAACATCTAGGAAAATGAAATGAAACAAAATAATCCTTTGCATAAAGAGGTTCAGCCACATGAGACTGAAAAAACACTTTGAAATACAAAGGAAAATTCACCATCCCTCTTTTTTTGGTCGGGTATCATGTGATAAAATGGACTACTGTGAACAGGCTCAGATGAGGCAGCATCTCAACAAAACACAACTTAAACCTACACCACAGCGTCTTTGGAGACACAGGGTACAATGTTCTGCAGGAACGCAGCAGCATGAAGTAGCCATTTTTCACATTGCAGATGCCCAAATAAAACAGAAGAAATTGGATTGTGCAAGTTCCCCACAGCTTTACAAAGACAGTCTCATACTACTGAAGGTATCCTACGTTTCTTTTTTAGTTTTGCACTGGAAGTTTCTTGCCTCAGTGCACTACAAAGACAGTAGACTGTTTTAAAGCTACATATGTTCATGCTCGTGTTGTCGTTCCAAGACAGAATTCTCATCATCAACTTCACTTGGTAAAGCTTGTTAGCATTTCTGTGTCTTAACCAGTCTAATTAAGGCTGCTTTTTCCTTAGTGGAAAGATCACAATAAAAAAAAAAAGAAAAAAAAAAACAACAAAACAAAACAATACAACATTTAGCACCTACATCCCACCTCCCAAATTTTTGTGTAGTTTTGAGAAACACACAATGCTGTGTTAATATATTTGGACAACTTGGGGGGGGGAGGAGGGGGGTTGCAGGTGAAATACTGGCTGAAGCACAAAGATAATAAATTATCTACCCTGGGTATGGCTACCACAATAAATATAAAAATAAATTAAATTGAAACTGTCTTCAAGGTCACTATTCACCAGAGCTTCACTGCTACAAAATATAACAAGGTATTGTGTACATCTTTCTTCCTCTGAAACTCTTAACACCGCAACTCTAGGTGTTCAAAGACAAACCTGCAGATCTAAAAATAAAGAGACCCAAGACATTGAATAAGTGATTCGCCTTCTCCATTTGACACCAATTGTAGTAATGAAACCTTCATTGAAAAATAAACATGCTACATAATTAGTCTACTATCCTAAGTCTCTTATATTCCGCATTTCAAGGAACATCAGTCACGCGCATCCCACATTACTTCCATTCCACTCAGGCACGGTGCCCTTCTTACTGCTACCACATTTCTGTTAGAAATGCCAAATCACATAAGCAAAGTGATACAGAACATTGTTTACAATACTGTAAGGAATCCCATAATGTTTTATATTTCCTGCCTAAATTATATATATGTTTCCACTTCACATTTGAGCCTTGGCAGGCTCAGAATTATGCTTAGCAGCTCAGTTAAGAGATTAGTTCACACTCTCACAAGATGCTCTTATAACTCCAAGTGAACCAGTCAGGTGTTGGAAGATAGCTTCCAGATCACAACCGTACAAGTCAAGCAACACAGTGCACTTTATAAAACCTGACTATTAAAGGATATCAGAGAGGAAAGGAAAGATGTAATCTCGAACCTTAAGGGAATGCACACCATTTAGCTATCACCGTCTCCTGGCTGGCTTGCTGACTGATGACAAGAGCCACAGATGGAAATGGTGGGAGGGAGTTAAATGGAAAGCTGTCCAGCTCTTACACTTTCCAGACTGTCAACAGCTCTTCTCTGTTACTTTTTATGAAGCTTTTTCAGTTTCCTTAGGAAGAATTGTTCATAGCTTTAATTACTCTAAATTTCTAAGAAACAACATTGAAACAGAAAACAAAGAAACCGGAGTTGTTCTCTGCTCAGTTCAGTAAGGACCGAGTCATTGACTCCTACCACCTCATGGGGACCCCAGAGAGCAATGACAACAGGTCAGCACAGTTTAGGGACAGCTTCTTTCAGGGCTTAGCTGTTTAAAGCTCAGTTATGAACCAGAAGAGCCCATCTTTTTACAAGATCCACATGCTTCCAAACTGATGCCTGTTTCTTTGAAGTCCTCCAGTGATGTTTTGTCCCAGGCTGAAACTCAACAATTCTATCATATCAGCCTGTACATCTGGGGATAACTCACTAGAGATAGATTTTAAATATGAGATTGTTTTTCTTCCTTACCTGTTCCCCTCCTATCCTGAAAAGCCAGTTATATGCAAACTAAGCTGAAAAGAGAGTAATAAGGTTTGACAGAGATCCGAAGCCTAAGATAAAATCTTACCAAGGCGTTAAGTATCCCGAGCCTTTTGTAATAAATAAATGGCATACTGTAAAACACAAATGAGCATCACTGCGGCTGTGATTTCATTGTCCCGATGGGGGACCTGTGCCTGGCATGAGGCCAGCTACGTAATTCAATAGTGAGAGCGAGCGCACAAATGGACCTCGGGAGGAGGATCGATTTTAATGTAATCCCATCTACTAATCAAAAGAGACTGCGGGATTAACATTCACTAGGAAATGTCTGCTCAAAGTTGTCATAGCTTATTGATAAAGATAGCTTTGTTTTAATTAAGATACAAAATGCCAGTTCCAGGTCTAATTTTAGCTGCAAACAATTGGTTATTGATGATGTGTCCGGCTGAATTGTTTTAACATGCCCTAGAATGTTGGGGTTTTTAACTAGATTGGTCAGTTTGGATTGGTTTTTCATACTGCAAGACCACATTCTCATACTGTCTTCACCCTCCAGGCATGAGTTGTCCATAGTTGCATATTTTCCCAATATGAAATGCATTGTTTGCCCCACGTTAAACCATGACTCTCCATCCACCGCTGTCTATCCACCTGCAAGACTCTAAATATCTTTGCATATTCTATGACACGCTGAAAGCAGCAAGTCAATGTGCATACCTCAAAAGGTCAGGCGACATGTCAAAAACTCGGTGCCCCAAAAGGTAAGTGCATTATCTTCTCAGAGAGAGCAGAAAACACTGTACCTGGTCTAGGATGGGTGAGATTTCCAAAATAAGCAAAACTAACTTCCTTAAGACTACATTCGGTGACAAAGCATAAGAGACACGTCTTCTGAGCCCTGTGCCCCACCCTCCCCATAACTCTTCAACATAACCATCTGTAAATACTAATCCTGTAAATCCCTCTGGCTGTACTTATCTTTCAAAAATACAAATCACACAAACAGCCATTTTCAATGGAACACGGCAAACTGACGTACGATTTTATGACCCACAAGAAGCTTCATCCATCAGTGAGGCAGTGTTTGCAGAAGATGTCCACACAGATGGTACTTCCCTCTGTGTCTCGGGAAGCAACTACAGGCCAAGGCTTAGTTTCAGAGGACTGACAAACCTCTTCTGATCTAGCGCTGTAACACACAAACAGCAGTTAGGCTGAGCAGTGATACGTGGAAAGGTGGGGTGTTTTGCTGCAGTGAGGTGTACAAAATAATTTCCCCCTGTTTCCTTCATTCTGGGTTTTCCTCACTCAAAAAAAAAAAAAAAATGCTGCAGAGTTTTGCTGCAAATGAAACACAACACACCTTAGCCTCTGCAAGAACCTGGGGGGAAGCGAGGACCCTCTGGCATAATTTCACCGAATCTTGGGCTCACACCCAGGTTCAGAACTGACTTTTGCCTCTGGAGCCTCTGTCTAACAGGCCATGGTTGCAGACAGTTTCATCACATTGATCTTAAACTCTGAAACTTAAATGTGTTTTCTGATTTGACTCAAACCACAGTGCATTCCTGTTCCAAATGTTGGTGTTCAAGGAGCTACATACAAGTAGTCAGACCAAGGCACAGAGACTAAATCCTTCACCACCTGTCCTAAAACACATAGCCTCACAGCCTGACCAATCCTCTGCTGATCTCCCCCTTCCATTGCTTGGATGGGTTGCTTTCAAGGTGTGATTTAACTTAAAAGCTCAGGCTTTATTTCTTTGACAAACACTCGGGTGCCTCCATCTCCCTGCTGCGGAGCTGTCACTCCAAACTCACCCCTGCTCATTTCCCAGGCCTGCTGATCGCTCTTTTTTCATACCTTGCCAGTAGAAAGTACAGGGCCTGTTCCCCTCCCACCCACTTATTTGAAATCAGCTGGTGCAACTATGACTCATCCACTTCTCATACAGACTTCAGAGACCTGCTCAAGGAGTTTATTAGCTGATCTCACAGTAGCTGTAGCCTTCGTAATTAGTTGCGACCATTTAGAGAGGAATAAATTTAAAGATTGCCATTTTATTTCTCTTCTTTCCCCAGGTTAGAAGAGGATGGGGTCCTTCCAGAAGACAGATAGCAGAAGAGATAAGAACATGGTCCTATCTGGGAAAACTGGTCCCCTCCCCAATACAGGGGGTCTGGGTGGTTAGAACTTTATAGGAGAAGAGAGAGAGATGGGAAAGAGAGCCCACTTCCTATGGAAAGATGCTGAGATTTTTGAGAAACAGAGATCGGTTATAGGCTAGGAGGAAAGGGAATGAAGGTACAGAGAGGGAAGCCAGTGAATGAAAGGAAGAACATGGATGATCCAGCTTCTTTTACCAGAAAATACAGCAATCTCAAGCCCACCTAAAATGAAGGGGCTATGGATATCAGTAAAGATATGATATTTATTTCTGCATCACTTCAATTATTTTCAGGGACCTGTTCAATCCTCAGAGCTGAACAAGCTTCTGGGATGCAGAACTCGCATTCTGCTTCCCAGAGACCAGGCCAAAGGAGGGAAGGAGCTGAGCATCTCTTATGAGACAAAGAAGCACAAGGATAGACCCACCTCAAGATTACCCTTCCCAAACTGGACAGAAGGGGAGAAGAAAGAGATGTAATATTGAGGGTAAGAGAGGGAGGAAAGGGAGGAGCTACACTCCAAAACCAAATTCAGGTCAAGCACAGCTCCCTGCCTTGGCTAATGGGGAGAAGGACAAAAGGGAAAGCAAATACCTGGGGGCCATGCCCTAGCAGTGGTTTGCTGGGCTTAACACCAAGATGAAACAAAAATGTGGAAGGTTCCCATGCAGGGACAATGGAGATGAGGAGAGAGGAGATGAGGGCAAGTCAGCAGGAGGCAGTGGTCAGCACGTGTCCATGAAACTGGAGATGAACAGGCCAACCCAACTACGTGCCGAAGAACCACTGAAGTCAGGGCCTGGTCCAGTCAGGGAATTATGCTTGGGCAGATTATCATGAAACAGTAATGGCGCAACACAACTGCAGGGAAGTGTCAATGAGATGATTTCCCTTGTTTCTGCGGCGATCTGCAGCATGGAGATGTGGAGATAAGAATGGGCTCAAGCATTACGAGAACTCCATTGTATTGAGAGCTATTTCACATAACTCTGCCTCCATCCTACATGTGACCTAGGGGAGATCATAGAAGATGCTGGCAAGGAAGGGGGAAAGGGGGGGGGACAAGCTGTGAAGGGGTGTTTCTAAGATGGGAGAAAAAAAAAACAGAAAGAAAAATCCCTACTGGAGTTTTGTTACCTTTAGCTTTCCTGTTTTAAATGTGCCATCATGAACACTGCGGTTTTTAACAGCTGCCTTTTACAATCACAGCTACACGATAATGGCAAATATTAAATCCTACTATGGCACAATGGGGATTTTTCTAGAGAAAGACATGGAATGTTTTAATCTACTGTGGTAAAGCAGATGGGTCTCCTCTGAGCCCTGAAGAAGAGATTGCTAATAATCAATTTATTATAGGACAACTTTACCATACAGGTGAAAGAGAAAAACCTGTTTTCAGTTTTATTTTCTGTTGTCAGAAGTATCTTATTTCTCTGTCTGTATGCTGAGCCTTGGAATTCTGCAGTGCCTTTATATTTCCCCCCCCCTCCATTTTCAGTATAGAGTTCTCTATTCTTATTTTCTACACATTGAACAAATGTAATTCTCATTTTTACAAAAAAAAAAAAAGGTGCTGAGAAAGTTAATTAACAGGTTTGGGTGTTTTTTTTTTTTTAAAATGTCGTGCATAACACAGTATGCAGCACCAAAACCAAGCTTTCTGAATGTTTTTAGCAAGGAAGACATAGTGACATTTAAAAGCAAAGCAAAATGCAGACATTATTCTATGTTCTAAAGTCTAGTGTTATGTGCACAATGACCTAACAATTTCAGCACTGAAAAAAAAAAACCCCACAAACTACAAACATCTCTCCATATGAATATGGGTTTATGAACCAAGAAATAGATGTCAGAGTTCACCTTTTGACTTCAGAGTACTGGAGGCAAACCTGGCATGCAGATATCCAATAGCAAGACCAAACTAGACAAACTCTATCTATGAGACAAACTGGCAAGACTGGATGGGTGGTCTGCAATATGGGTAAGAAATGGGCTAACAGGTCACACTCAGACGGTGGTGATCAAAGGTTTTTACTCAGGTTGGCAGCCTGTCACAAGTGGGGTCCACCAGAGATTGATATGGGGCCTCCATGCTGTTCAACATCTTCATAAATGATCAAGATGATGGGATTGAAAAGCACCCTTACCATGTTTGTTGATAGCACTAAACTGAGTGGTGAGGAGGACGCATCAGAAGGGAGAGCCATCTTACAGAGAGACCTGGACAGGCTGGAACAGTGGGCAAGCAACAACCGTATGAAGTTTAATAAAGACAAGTACAAACTCCTCCACCTGGGGTGATCTGACCAAAGAGCCCAGTGCAGGCCAGACCTGTGTGGCTGGGGAGCAGCCTTGCTGAAAGGGATCTGGTGATCCTGGTAGACAACCAGATGAAAAATAGTCAGCAGTGTGCTACTGCAGCAGCAAAGGCAAATTGGATCTTGGACTGCATCCACAGTGGTTTTATTAGCAGAGGCAGACGTGATCATCCCACTACTCAGCACTTGTCCAGTCACATTTGGAGTACTGTGTCCAGCTCTCCCACTGTTCAAGAAACACATGGACAGACCAGAGTGAGTCCAAAACAGGGCCACAAAGATGGTCAAAGCAGGGCGGATTCACCTGCCTTATAAGGGAAGACTGAAGGAGGACTCTTCTCCCTTGAGAAGAGCAGGATCAGGTGAGACCTCATCACAGTATTCCCATACTTAAAGGGCACACAAAGAGGATGGAGGCTCTCTCTTCACGAGGAGCTACATGGAGAGGACAATTACATTTGTCCATTACAATTTGCATTGGGAGAGTTGTCATCTCCATATATAAATTTTTTTACTGTGAGAACAATCAGACACTGGAACAACCTCCCTATGGACATGGCAGAGTCCCCATCACTGGAGATTTTCAAGATGCAAGTGGACAGACTGCTGGAGGATCTCATCTCAGCTCCCTTTCCCACAAAAGATTGGACCAGGTGATCTTTTCAGGTCCCTTCCAACCTGGGCTGCTCTGGGATTCTACAATAGTGATAACTTATAGAGTATATTTACAGTGTGCAGGTTTTGTCATAATTTCTGTCAGATATTGCTTGATACAAAAATGAATCTGATGGGAATCTCAATTTTTTTCAGCATCCGCGTCAGCACCTGGGAGATTTTAAACTCATCCTGTAAAGTGTTTTTTAATCAACATTCAATGTATTCACTTTCACAGAATGCTATCTTCCTCTTACATTTTGGACAATAAAAGAGACAAATGTAAATTGTTTCACCTTTTATTACCCTAGGTACTCACCAGTTAGCTCTGCAGAGCACTACAGCACCTAGCATGGTGTATAAGCTACCTTGCTGATATCAAAACCAGGGGTGAAAACCCTTCTCCATCCAAGGACAAGTTTTTCCATTAACTTCACAGGAGCTGAGAACAATACCTGGCCCTTCAGGTAAGGGATTTTCTACATTCATGGCTGAAATAACATATTCATTCTACTCAAATCCAAAGCATAGACGAATCTTCCGATCAATAATAATTCTGGACATCTGTTTCCGAAACCTCCTACTTCTGGTGTGAACTCCATAGGAGACAATGACCAGGTTAAAATGCACTACGTTAGGAGATGCCATGCTTCTGGTAAGAGATTGCAATGTTTTGGAGAGAATACCCACGGGACCTATAGCAAGCAATTCTCTGACTGTGAGTGGTTGGGTATTTGTGTTCAGACATAAAATGAAAACCCTGTATTTCCCACAAAATAGCCTTTTTTTTTTTTTTTTGACAGAAATAAAAATATTTTGATGGATCTAAACCACTGTGTTTCAGTGAATCAGCACATCTCATTTTGAGGTTTTGGGTTTGTTTGTTTGGGTTTTTTTTTCATCTAAGTGGCTTTCTTTTTTCTAAAACCATTACAATTTGAAATTAAAAAAAGCATTTCAAAACAAAACAAACCCCGAACTTTCCAATAGGATTATGGAATACTTAATTTCCAGCTTTTTCCCCAAAACAAATTTTAGAAGATCAATACTTCCCAAAGGTTGATGCTAATTTAAGTGAAAACATTTTTTAATTGACAAATATTTCACTGCAGGTTAAAAAAATGATTAATTATTATATTCTGAAATAATCCTCATCCCAGTTGTTATACACCACATACTCTATTTACTCACAGAGGGTTTTATTTCCTGAGACAACCATACATGTAAAAAGGTTTTCTGGAGGATCTCGCCTCAGGTGGCGAGAATTTATTTAGAACATAGCAAGGGCAATGGATCGTTCAAGTTACTTCTTTCCATTGTACATTACTTTGTATTCATCAACAAAAAATTTCATTTTCCTTCATATAGCTTTGTTAAGTTTCCACAAGTCTCGTCTAAGCACAATTATTCCGCATTTTCTACTATCTTTATTACTTTGTTGATCATTAAATCAATGATCTGGGGGAAAAAAGGATGTATTCAACACTGATTTGGGGCTTACAGTAGATACGCTGAGACTTGACAAAAACTCATAAACAAAACAAGATAAATATTGTTCTTAAAATTCAAAGGAAGGAGTTTCCATTCTCTCTCAGTGGTTCCATTTCTCCAGACTGGAAGAGACAAAATTTTTATATTAATAGCTTAGGTTCCTGGTGAGGAACCACCTACCTGACCTGCAAATCCTACCGAAGCAACCACAGAATTCAAGTAAACAGCAGTTGTACAAGATCATGTACTACATTGCACAACGATGCAGAGAGAAGAAAACAAGCATTTAAGTTGTCTCCTCAACATATTTTCATCAACGTCTGGGACACAACTGTCCCCAGCAGCTATAGCCACTCACATCAGTGACTGCAGCAGCAAAGCATCTCAGCCTCCCTTCCTGCACCACCAGCCGGTGTCGGTGAGGGCACCGCAGGCTGGACCAGCACGATACACATCCCCCAGCTGGGGAGCAGCTGCTGTGAGAGCCACGTGTGATGTGTGGTGTGGCACTCAGCACCAGGACAGCTGGAGCCGAAGGCAGGTGGACTGTATCTTACATATATATACACTTCCATAGTGGGAGTGAAAGGAGCTGCATTGTCTCTAGATGAAGGTGGGATGAAGGCAGGAAAGAAGACTGCTGGTAATGAGACCATCATCCCTATCACAAATGCACCGTGCCTGAATAACCGTCTCCATTTATAAAATGTCTTGGAATAGAAACTACTCATAACCAAGATTGACTCCACCACTCACGCTATATAGCTAGTGGTATATACCAATTTTAAATCGTATGTCTGTCTTAAGACTAAGAAATGCTGTTCTTTCTAGCCAGAATAGGCTACAGGGATTCTGTTGCCAACCATAACATATAAGAGAACCTATAAAATTACAGTCACACACTAAGGCATATGTCTCACATTTAACTTAATGTTTATCTTGTCAGGAAATCCAGCTAGACCATGCCAACATTTTGTTTCATTCATGCTGTCTTCAAAATCATCTGTTGTTGAGGGAGGAAAAGGAAGGGGAGAGAAAAGAAAATGCAAGAGGATTATCCAAATATATAAAAATAAGACAAAATTCAAGTTAATCTCACAAATGAGGCTCAAAAATGAAAGCATTGTGCAAAAGAGTCCATCAGTTACAGCATTCACCTTTACTCCTCTCCCGTGGATTGAAGTCGTCATCCCCTTTTTCAACTGGAAAATAAACAGTGATTCTAAAATCTGCCCTTTGCACATCTACAATAGGAAGTGGACTCCTTGACTTCTGATAAGCCTTATTCTGCTGAAAGGTTTTGTGATTTTTGCTGCTGAGGAAGTCACCTTGACACGCTACAGACCTGGTATCATCCATTCCTGAAGAACACACTCATAACAAAAATCAATTGCAATGTAGACAGAAGCAAAAGAGTGAAGCAGCAGCTACTTCTTTCAAAATTATCTAAAATATCTGCATTTCCTTCACATTAAGAAAAGCATTTCCTTACGTAAAACACAGCTTAAACAACTAAATAATTCATCATGATGAATTATTTAGAGAGATGTGGACCCGGTATGTTTACAAGTCCCAGGCTGTTTTACAAAAGAGGAAACATTTATATAATTGGTCCTCAAACTCTTTTTTAAATGTTCTCATGATAAGAGGTTTCTGATTATCAGTGGCACTGGTCCTGAAAGAAAAGATTTTATAAACTGAGCTTTTGGTGGGAAGATGGGATAAGAAGGAAATGACTAAATAAGGTGATCTTTTCTTAGTAATTGGCGATTATTGCTGCTGAACAGATGATTCCTCCAAAAGCCATCCTGTAAGCCTTGAGTTATCTCAGGTATGGTAAAAGGTCTCCCAACAAGACAAAATTAAATCACTGACCTGAGGCATTGTCTCTCATAATAGTCACCTGCCATGTACAGAAGCAGGGCAATCCAGACCCATTTCACTGTAAAAGTCAGCACTTTCCCCCCAGCAACCCGTATTTCACAAGTCCCCAGAGGAAGCCATTTATGCATAGGAATAAACCTGCCCTTGACAGCCCAAGGATGCTTTTGATAAGTTCATCTTCACCTCTGTCATGCTTTACATACCACTCTCCTCTCAGAGTCTCTGCCAGCTTCCTCCTGGGTATCTCCATGGTCAGAAGTCCTCACGGAAATGCTCTTTGCACGTGTTGTCAGATCTCCTTTCTCTGTCTCTCTGAAAGCTCCTGCTGACACAAGTCCTGACAATTCAAAAGCTTTTGCAGGCCACCCGGTTTTCACTATAGATGGGAAAAATGCTGGACTGGATAAAACCCTGAGAAAGCTGGTCTGACCCCACAGGTGACCATGACTTGAGTAGGCGATTGGAACAGAGGTACGTCCCAGCCTGAATTATTCTATAAACATATCCTATGAACAAAAATGGCTTTTCGCTATTCACTTCATCAAAGAGTAAGTAGAATAGCAGTCCCAGAAAGGAGTTAAGACTGGCTAAGACAGGAAAGCAAGTTTTTCATTCCTGGTACTCTCTTTTTCTAGAGTAAGCTCGGTCCAGAGAAGTCCACACAGGAGGCACCTATTGCAAGAGAAATAACCTCTATGTTTTGCCTGGCCTGTCTGCAGCTGATCCCTGTAACTCCAAAGAGTCACAGATGAAACACAAGATTGACGTCCTCAGATTTACTGGTTGCAATATTGCACAGAAGGAAAACAGGCAGAAGAGAAGCTCAAGTGCCTTCAGAAAATGGCTCACCTGTAGGTTGAACCTTTTAAAAACAGTTCTGTTAGCTACATTTCCTCATACAATATACTGCCATGTTCTGCTCCGAGGGAAGCACTTGTGTTTGTGTAGTAAGGAGACACCTGACTTTGGAAGGGGAAGCAAGGCAGGAGTGCTGATGCACATCTCCTGCCTGCAGGTGTGGTGGCCAATGTAGCTACAGTCATATCCTTGTTCACTCCTTTCCCAGCCAAAGTTGCCTCTGTATTCAAACCAGGGAAGGATGCCCACCAAAGCCAGGTGTTTATTACACATAATTCAGGAATTTCAAATCAAAGCATTCAGCCCTTTCTTCTTGTCTTTACTCTTTCAGCACTATGTTGTGTTTGTGTCCTTTATCCAGAGGCAATTCCTCATCACTTGTGCCCAACACAGTCAGTTAACTCCCTCTTTTCATTAAGCACATTTCTTCATCTACAGTGTGTTCCTCATCTTTGATCTACCATCTGACAATGCAGCAGGTACTCCCTGTTACACTGCTGATTCTGGCATTAGATGTGTCCTAATTTAATCTAACTAACCTATTTCAGGGTCCCCCATCACCACTGCATCTGGGCCACTCAACTTATTGTCATGGAGACCTCAAAGTTCATAGCAGAAAAAAAACATGTACATACTAAATCAAATTTCACCCTTATAAAGCCCAAGTTAAGAGGTTGGGTATGCCCTGGGAGGCTGTAGAGAAAAATGGATAAATCTCTTTGAGCACAAACAACTCTTGCGCAGCAATAACTCCAAGGCTCATAATTCAGCAGGGATCTTGACATCTGCTGTTTAACCCCAAGGAGGAGCGTGGAGCAGAGGAACAGAGTAGCCATGGTTACATCCCTGTCCCTGCTGCAGGTCACTCCCACCTCATCGGGTGCTACCACGATCACGTAATCCCACCCTAGGACAAACTAGTTTCCCAAGTCACCCTGTATAGTCTGCTTCACCCTACCTAGTTTGTCCATGGCTCTGGATAATGATTAACTTGCTGAGGAAACTAATTAACTTGCTACGAGAGCCCTTGCACATCTGAGGTAGAGTTTGGCGGTCACACACGAGGGTGACCACAAAGCACTTGCTGATCTAGCAGCTGCCGAAACAAAGGAAAGCCATTCTCCCCACGGCCAGAGCCCAATGTGTGTTCCGCATGTGCTACTGTTGGCAAGAGGGTTATGTTGTTGTGTATTTTTAGTTCAACCAGCAGCGACTATTTCTGCATTCCAGTTTCTGATGCCGAGTTATCCCACCTTCTGTTTCTCAATTAGGGTATTATTATTAGCTACACTAAACCGATGAGCTTCTCGGCACGGCAAGTTTAATAAAGCACTAATGTCACCCACTACCAACGCAAGTCACCTAAAGAAAACAAGGCCTAATTTACAGTGCTACTAAAAATTTGCAAGAGTCTGCTGATCATTCCTCACTATGTTCTTTGCTGCTTTTTTTTCCCCCAACAATCTTTCTTCCCTCTGCAGACAAAAGAATTGATGCAATATAAAATCGGTTCCTCCCTTTCCCACCATAAAAGACAGAACATACGTAAGGGCTTTTCACATAACCTTCTGGAATTATTGTTCCTCTCTGGTTTTGGGACAACCTGCGGATGTTGACATCTTGCAAAAAAGAGTAGCCTTCCTGAAATGATGTCTCTCTCTACCTTGTCCCTCTTCTGCCTCTCAGTGCCCCTGACTTTGCTGCTCTGTTCCCCACAAAAAGACAAGGAATGTTCTGGTGGTCATGACGTCTGAGGCTAAAACAGCAGCATGACTTTGATCCATCGACGGCAGCCAACAAAAGCTTTTCGACTGGCAGGGTTCAGGCTTCCACGCCTTTCTCAAACAACAATCTCTTCACAGCCCTGTGCATTATCTTTCCTTCTGAAAAGACTTTTGTGCATGGGGATGAATCCTGCTGTTCCTGAGGTCAGTGGCAAGCATCCTATAGCCTTCAGTGGTGAAAGGGCTGGGTGGCTGTAGCACAAACCACTCTAGACTATCACACAATGAAACTTTATTTTCTCTAACGTCTGCCCTGGCAAACTGTACCCTCACACAGCCCAGCTTAAACACAGCTGCAAAGGGAGAGGGAAACAGAGAGAAAACAATGAGGAGACATGGACAGAAAAGAGGTGTTTTCAGCTGAGATTTTAAACCAAGACAGGCAGGCAAAGAAAATAAATAGGGTTGTGCTTCTGGGTGGTGTAGAATAGATTTATGCAATGCGGTGTACTCTGTAAGCGCTTGTAAGAAGAGTCACTTGCAGCAGCAGACGCTGCTCAGCTCTAATGAAATCCATCTGACTCGTCCCACAGATTCTCATATCGTAAGATGTGGGATAGTTGGGTCCTAATAGCATAGAAGAGCTGTGCAGATGTAAGCCAGTACCTGCTGAACTTGGATACTCAATCACACAGAGGGTGAGCAGTTGCTACAAGTATTGGCAGCTAGCAAGCCTGCATCGTAGGCTCAAAACCTGTAGCTCAGAGTCTCAGTCCTCTGCAGAAGCCAAAATACAACTAAGAACCCAAATTTTGTTAGATCATATAGATCCAGAAAAGTGGTATAAAATGGGACATGATCTTCCATAATTGTGTGCTGCCACATGTTTCCCCATCACCTCTAAAACAAATGGGAGTCTTTCGTATGGAAACAAAATCACAGAATCACAGAATGGTAGGGGTTGGAAGAGACCTCCGGAGATCATCTAATCCAACCCCCCTGCCAGAGCAGGGCCACCCTAGAGCAGGTTACACAGGAACGTGTCCAGGCGGGTTTTGAATATCTCCAGAGATGGAGACTCCACCACCTCTCTGGGCAGCTTGTGCCAGTGCTCTGCCACCCTTAAAGTAAAGAAGTTCCTCCTCATGTTTAGGTGGAACTTCCTATACTCAGGTCTGTGCCTGTTACCTCTTGTTCTGTTGCCGGGCACCACTGAAAAGAGCCTGGCCCCGTCCTCCTGACACCCACCCTTTAAGTATTTATAAGCGTTGATAAGATCCCCCCTCAGTCTTCTTTTTTCCAGACTAAAAAGACCCAAATCCCTCAGCCTTTCTTCATAAGAGAGATGTTCTAGTCCCCTAATCATCTTCGTAGCCCTTTGCTGTACCCTCTCCAGCAGTTCCCTGTCCTTCTTGAACAGGGGAGGAATCATTTCAGCAGTTGTTTCATGCAGACATTCTTAAAGCTGACATTCACAAGCCAAGGGACTATTCAGCTAGACCGTGAAGTTACACCATCTACAAGCGCCATCTGCCAACAATAAGGTCAAGTCACAGACGCTGAGAAGAACAAGAGGCTATGAGTGGAAAGGAGAAGGAGATAATATGATAGGGATGGAAATTTTCATACTGAAACACCCCACTTGTAGAGGACTCAGTGGAGGGAAATCTTGGTCCTTTTGCTCTGTTCTTTTTGAAATCTTTCTCAGAAAATAGGGTTGCTTTCCCTATTGCCACAGTGGTTTTGGCAGTATGGGCTGAAAAATTGACAGAGGTACAAACAACGTTTCACTCAAGCCACATCCTCCAAGAAATACTCATGTTCTTTTGGGCCATAAAAAAGTAATGGAACACTGCTTTCTAGCCTCAGAAATAAATGCAATGTTAGCAGCATGTTAGGAACTAAAATTACGCATTAGAAGATGCTAGCAGAGCCAGATTCCTTCCCAGTCGCACAGATCTGGATAGTAATACAACAGGAGGGATTTGTTTGCCCAACTAGCTGGACGAAGAAAGCGCCTGCTGCTCCCCAGGCTACTAAATGGTGGCATCAGGGTCCTAAGAGCACAAGTTGTCCCTATCAAGCCAAGTTACTTTAAGAAAGTCCCACTTGTCATTGTGCTGCATGCTGTGAATCCTTAAAAACCACACTGTTACCAGGAGGTCAGAATTTGAAATTTCCATGCAAGAGAGACAGACACCAACTTATTGTAGCACTACTGCTATGCATTATCAATACAGTTCTGTTGTACAATGAGTAATATCTGCAATTCCACCTTTAAAGTCCAATAAGATGCATAAGGTCTGACCTATCCATAACAACACCACACAGCTAAGAATAAATAAGAACAAATGTAGATAACTCTATCTACTAAGCACAGATCAGAAAGTACAAAAGAAAGAATTTGTTAAGTGTATATACCAGCAGAAGGTCAAACTACTGCTTAGACTGTCTTATACCTATGATCCTAAGGATGAGAAAACACAACAGGTATCAAGAACATGCCAGGTTATTGCATCTACCTACAGTGCCTCACGTGCAGTAAGAGACATAAACTTTGTGGACTCCTTTGTGGACTCCTCTGTGTCTACTGAAGATGAACTTAGAATTCTCTATGGACATCAGCAAAAAGAGAAACCCCTCTTTATATGACACAGCCATAAAAATGTGTTACTTCAGTACTGAAACAAAGCCACATCTGAGGTGTGGGGGGTCCAGACAAAAAGAAACCCCACCAAGGCATGTCCAAACCCAAGAGAGAAGCAGAAATGCCATGACATTTCTGGCAGAATTTTAGGAGGACTAGAGAGAGCAGCCACCCTCCTCCAAGGGATTTTCTTTTGATCTGGGACAACACATGGTTGTCAGCACCATCTGAATGTAGAAAAGAAAGATATTTTCCCTTTTATACTTTGTTTGGGTGCTCTGTCTGCTGCAGTGAAACAGGGAAGAAGTAAAACTGCTGAATAACAGAGTCCTTAATATTGCAGGCATGAATAATAGGATTAGAGAGAGAATAAAATCATATATTCTTGGATTTGGAAGATCTGGAAGAAGCTAACTTCTGACTCACTTGCCCAACCAGTCGAGATCAGGCATGTCATGGTGTTGACCTTCTGAAGAAAGACTCTGATCAGCCCAGCAGCTACAACCGCTCCGGGTAGTTTCAGCCCATTACCTCCTGGAGCAGTGTTAGCAAAGGTCATGCTACATCGCAGGCCCTGCGTTCTTTGCAGCATGTCAGGCATTGCCAGCGTGCAAGGAAAGGAACCGGGTACAGGGAAGATCAGAAGAAATACGCACTGAGACGCCTGCACTATTCCTGCTCTTCAATACGCTTTTCTCAATGCCGCGCTGCTGGGCAGAACTGACGCACAGTCCATCGCAATGACTGGGGGGAAAAGGTTTTAACCCATGAGCAAGGAAGCTGATGGACCCCAGGAGACGCTGAACAAAGAGACTGAGAGCTTCTGCTACGTAAGCCAATAGTCTAGAAAGGAGTCTCGACCTTTCCAAGCGCTGGTGAGGGTATCCACTGGGTGGACACAAAGGACCATATTACATGAGCATGGGTATGATTCAGACTTGAGGAGAACTTGCCAAGACCAGACAGACTCCTCAGGGAGATGAGTATTGGCAAAAAAAGGTTATTTCCTTATCAGGTACGGATGGGCCACAACTCCTGATAATTTCAAGGGGACCAAACAGTTAGGGAGCATCCAATCTCCAAAGTAAAGTTCTCACCCTCCCTCTACTCACTGAGAAAACTTTTATTTTCCATGGTTACATGTCTGTCTCATTAGGCAGCAAATCTAGCCAATCACCGTACAGTGTGAAGGGAAATAAACTACAATATTGCAACAGGGAAAAGGACAGAACATGATTATTAAATGGAGTAATAAACAGCAGTTTAAACATAGCTTCAAAATCAAATTGATAGCATTTTTAAACTAAATGCAAAGTACAATATTCATCATCAAATCATCTCTTGCCTCAGGTTACTACAGAGTAGGATCTGGAAAACGGCAGCTACCTTATTTAAAAAAAAAAAAAAGAAAAAAAAGCCCTGGCTGCAGCATTTCAGAAATCCCTGTTTCAACCTGTTGGCAAACGCTGACTTCTGAGCAGCAACTGTTGTATAAGTCTGCTTTTGTTCTGAACTCCAAGAGACACAGTGGGTGACTAATGAAAATAAGTATCGGGATTTTAAAAGATGCTTAGTAATATCATTAGATGCAAAAATAGCTTTTTTCCTTAGAATAGTGCTAGTGAACAACAGCAAGTGGGCATCAAGAGACCAGCTCTTAACAGCCATGCACAAAGCAAAAGAAAGACTGTGTTCCCTTCCATTAATAAAGAAATAAAATATAATAGAACAAGCCATAAATTAAAAATGAAAAAAGTATCTCCTAAGCTTTCCAGTTTAAGCAAGGGAAAGAGGTGTGGGGGTGGGGGACACTGAGCATTAAAAATCAGTTATCTGAGGTGGGGAACGTCTTTGCTGTTTACAGTGACATCAGACACAGTGTCCTGGCTTTCCATAAACAAACATCCCTCCACAGAGGGTTTTTATAGCAAAGCACTGCTCAGGAAAACATCAACCTCTCCTGCGTTTCCCAGAGCCATTTCTAAGAGAAGTTTTGCAAACGTGTAGTTATCAAAAGTCCATGTATGAGTTCTGGCTTCCCTCTAATCATCTGCCCACAGCTAGCAGCAAAGGGAGAGCAGAGAAGAATACTTGCAGGGTGTTAATGTGTAAATCCCACAAGGCCTTTGACCTTCAGTCGTTTGCTTGCGCTGACGAGAGGATCACTGCTCCACGCCTCACTGAGGTGCCCCTTGATTCTGCACTTTACATCTCTGCAACACGTATAAATGGGATTTTGATTCTGCCACTAACATCTCAGTGTCAGAAGCGTGATCGTGTGTGTGCTCCTTTTACAGGCGTTTTTACAGGCACTTTTATTCCTTCTCTGTTATTACAGAGGAGAAGTTGAAAGATTTAAATATTCTCTAGCTTTGAAGCAAGAAATACACTGTGTAATGTGTTCTAGTGTCCTGAGGACTGTAGCCATGCAGTGTCTCGGTTTAATTAACAGAAGTGTCCAAAAGCATCCTCTTCAGTCAAACTTGGTGTCTGTGAGCACTGTTATTAACACGGATCAAACAGCCCCTTGTAGAGAAGACCTGTTGTGATGATAAGGTCAGGTTCCTAAGGAAATTATTTTGCAAATCAAAGCACTGATTCCAGACAGTTGTCTGTGTTTCTTTTTTCTATCCCTCATCCTATCAAGTTCCCTTAGGGTGAGATACAATTCCCAGGTGATATTTTCAACACTTCTGCATAAGAACGGGGCATGAGGTCCTGCCTACCCAAATTCCCTTTCTTCCTGTAGTTTGCAGGAGGAGGATGCTTATAATCAGAGAGAAAAGGTGGGCACAATTCTACCTTCTGTTCCATACCTATAATCTCAAATTATCTTCCAGCTCCTGCTGATTTTACAAGGATCTGCAGGCAAGTAGCAAAACACAGGATTCGGACCAAAAAGCCCTGTGACTTTCAAATCAGGTTTAGCATGAAAGACAAGCACCTCTTAGCCTGTACTATATTACTTGGTATTGGGTCATACCCAGACTGTGCCCACAATATAAACAGGAAGCAGAATTACAACTGTATCATATCATGGGACAGGCTCAAAAGCCTTCTATTAAAATGTTTATTATCATTAAAGCCAGCAGCATTTCCACGCATACAGACAAGGATTATTTGGGGAGGTCAGGGGAAGATCGGGACACCAGAGACAACAGGGATTTAGAGGAGGAGATAGAGACAGCAGCAGCAGCTCTCCTTCTCCTTACTGCTGATGAAATAAATAAATAAATAAATGAAAATAGTTACGTGGAAGTGGAAAGAGCTCTCCGCAGTCATTACATAGCAAACACTTACTGCTTGGCTTAAACTTACTTCTTATTCTCTCCCCCTTCGTGCTCCTCAGACATGTACACACTCATCCACAGATATTTGCCTGCACAAGGACACTCCACGGCTTTGGCTCTGTTCTTTTTTTAAAATGACAAGGACTGTTCCCCCCCCCCATGCCTTTGGATTAGAGCTATTCTTCCTACCTTTTTATATCTAACCAGTACATGTTTTCTCACACACAGATGAAGTGAGAATCTCCTCCTGCCTGGCCATCACACCCACATCTTTAAGAAGATTTTAATTTTTTTTTTTGCTTCTTAGAAGGTATAACGGTTTAAGAGCAGCATTTTTACAAATACACAAATACATATATTCACAGGTATGATTGTGTTGTTATCGCAATGATTTGGTCTGGCTTTAAAGCACTTAAGGTAAATGTGCCAGTTGTGGACTACAGTGAGGTTTCTAGTCTTGGCTCTTCATACACCTCCCTGGTTTACAGCTCTCTGCCGAATATGATGAGAGAGATTTATTTGTGGAGTGGGCAGAGACAGAAGTGCATTGTCGCATGATGTTTTTTATTTTTTTAAGGGTTATTAATTACCATGTCAACCTTTGCTCTGCCGCTGTTGCCCACTTTTATTTTGGAAGCAGAGCCGTTCAACACTCTGATCACATCGAGTGCCCCGATCGCCCCCTTTTCTACCAGCGTTTTTGAGTATTATTTATTATTCCTAATGTATCTGGGTGGAGGAGAGGGAAGAGGGACAGTATGGCAGAGATGGGAAACACGATCCGGAAAACACGCTTGCCTTGAATTGTCATCACCCTGCCGTTGGAAGGAGCAAGCCGGAAAACTAGCAACAAACACTCGCACGCAAGCACCCACCAGGCACACACCACATCGATCACGGGGAGTTTGCGAGCAGCCCCACAGCTCTTACCTGGGTTGTCTGGGATCCCTCTGCAGTGCACCTCCCTCAGCTCCCTCTCCCTTTTCCCCCCCCCCGGGGTTGGTGCCGGTGCGGTGCCGGGGTGCCGGTGCAGGTAGGGGACGGCAGGCAGCTGGGTGCAGCCTCGGCTGCCGGGCTCTGGCTCCTGCCAGGGCTGCTGCTGCTGCTGCTGCTGCTCCTGATGATGCCGAGGAGGAGGAGAGCCGAGTGAGGAGGAGGAGGATGCTGGCGGTGATGCTGTTGCCATGGTTACCCCACTCGGTGGCGACGGCGGCACCGCTCAGCGCAACAGCTGCCCCAGCACCCGGATCTCCTCGGTACCCATCACGGCCACACAGCCCTCGGTGTACAGGGACGGATATTTCATCCCAGAGCCCTTCCAGAGGGACAGAGATGGTGGGGAGGATGGAGGTCACCCCTCAGCGCGGCGTTGGGGCTCAGGGAAAACAGATGGAGCAATGCATCCCAAATGTTTGCATTCTACGTTTGTGGGCAAAGAGCTCGCTGCCCTGCAAAGGTCAAACACCAGCTTCCAGGAGGCCTGGGTGGCATTTTTTTGGGGGTGCTTTGCATTTTTATAAGGGAGTGAACAAAACAGCAAAGCTGAGGAGGGGAATAATTTTCAAAGTTCCTGTTTTGATGCAATTTTAAACTTTTTAAAACTGAAGGTCAACCTTCTTTCTTTAAAACAGGACTTAAAAGTGGGATTTTACTGCCTTCATGTGTGAAGGTGTTTTTTGCATAAAGAAATCGCCTCATAAGCCAGTTCCTTGTGAGAGAGAGAACTGCCTCTTGCCACAGAACAGTGAGAAAAACCTTTCTGAAAGGAACCCTTTTGCACAGCCCAGGACGCTAATATTTTCATGCCTAATTGCATGAAGCAAACAAGCTGAACTTTGCCTTTCTCTAGGGATCTGAAAAATAAGAAAGGAAAAAGACCTCAGGTGGATGGGCTGCCACATGATCAAAATGCAGAGTCCTAACTGAGTGAGACATGTGAAATCAAGGCATTCAGTTGCCATTTATCTATCAAATACGCATGTCACGAGGCTCTCATTTTGCACGGGAGCATCACAAGACACAGCAAGGTCACAACAATCAAATGTCACTTCCATCCAAAAATGTCAGCGCAAGGCTGAATAACGCTCATAAGCCATGACAGTTCTTTCAAAAGCTGGTACAGTTTGCAGGACATTGCGAAACCCTGTCTAAAACCTACTGAAAAAGAAAAATCACTGGTGGAATCTTTCTGAAGGGATTTTCTTCCTACTGCCAGAGCTCTGCTTGCAGCCTGGATGCTGCAGGTGATATGAATCTCTGAGCATGAGGCACCAAGAAGATGCACTGGGTGGTGTTTCCTGTTAAAGTATCAGACCTGGAGAGATAGACCTGGAGATGTGCTGGCAGTGCCTCTTCTCAAGGTATTCTAGAAGACAGTGTCTCCACATTATGTTCATTTGAAGAGTCATAATGTGGTTCATATAAAGGCATTTTCTATGTATCTCATTACTATGGGAGAACCTGGAACCACCTAACTGAAGGTCAAAGTGCACCAGCCAGTACACATTGTCAGACTTCCTTGGAGTAGCTTCCCATTTCCCAGTCTCCATGTATCTTATAAAACTAGTCATCATATAAATCACACCCCCTATAGTTTTTTTAATTAATATCCTTTTAGGCAACAACTCGGATGTTCACTCAGAGACTATATGCAATAGTTGACTCAAAGGGCCTTTCTACCACTCAAAAAAGAAACAAGAAGCATGTTATCTATTTTAATCTTTTAAAATGTCATGCATGTAAAATTAGACAGTACCTCAAACCCTTTCTCAAGAGCTAAAAAATAGTATTTAGTGCATGTATGGCCCAGGGGCTTCCCTGCTGGAATTCTGGGTGCAGGGGGAGAAGATCTCATTGCATTAATGATTATGAGCAAATCCAAATCACCCACTTCATAATGAACTAGCTGACAGCAAAACCCGTGGTTATTCTGAATAGAACACTGAAACCACAGACAGATCTTATTTCTGCTAAGTCAGGGAGCCTCCTGCAAAATGTATCTGCTGAGGTACATGTAATCAGCTTGCAAGCTTATATTTTCCAACTTTGCTTATTAGGGCTATTTTTTGAGAGCTGCATCACTGATTTCAAGAACACATATAAGAATAGCAGAAGATAGTTGGCCTTTTTGGCTTCAGGTGCTTCAGCTCAGCGTGGCTGTGTTGCACCACTGAGGATCTGCCCATCTTAATTCTCTTGTTGGCTCTAGTCTGCAACACTGAGGGAAAAATCCACCCCTAAGGACATACAGACCCCACTAAAACCAATGGCTTCTCTACCTCACTGTCTGGACCCTGAAGAGTGCACATCTGCGACTGTGCCAAGGGAGTACAAAGTGGATATAAAGTTCTAACGAAATGCAAAAACCAGCCAACAAAAAAAAAAAAAA
>VYZM01014688.1:175581-188305 GCA_013398915.1 Dromas ardeola
AAAAAAAGGTGAAAAAATGTCATTTTACCTCAGTCATGCAGGGAAGTCCTGCATGGTGGGATCATTGACTTGCATCGGTTCACTATGGAAATAAGTCATGTAAAATATGTAAAACATGTGATTTCATAAGCAGATATGATTCTATAAAGACAGGAAATGTCACAGCCATGTTTAACAGAGCCTAGAGGAAAGGCTGCATTTTCAGTCAGAGCTTTCATTTTTAAGGGTAGAACCTATGTCTTATCTTCCAGCCCTGCTTAGGAATTACAGACTCCTTAGGACATCTCAGATGGTACTAGACACCTGTGTTTATGCACCTTAGTCATGCCTAGATTATTTTCTTGCTTTAGATACTGAAGAGAGGTAAATCAACTTAGCCTAATGCCGACTTCTAAATCAAATCAATTAAATTTTCCCTTGTGTCTCCTTTTCTCTCCCCTGTTGTTAGGAAGACACCAAGGCTGCCTAACTTAGCTGTATTTATCTACAACACCCTGAGGTAAAACCAAATCCCATCCCTAATTCTTGTTTGGAAGAGCTATCCCACCATATCTGACATCTGAGCTCTGATGCCTGTCAACAAAGATTAAAAACAAAATGTACCTTCTCGAAACACCTTCTTAGCTGTCACCTTAGCCCCACAGGAGCCTGAGGTTTCAGCAATGAAAACATACTTGGTGTCCCAGAGCCCAGCATAGGCAGCAAATATCATATTGCAAAGAATCACAGAATTGTCGGGGTTGGAAGGGACCTCTGGAGATCATCTAGTCCAACCCCCCTGCCCGAGCAGGGTCACCCTAGAGCAGGTTACACAGGAACGTGTCCAGGTGGGTTTGGAATGTCTCCAGAGACGGAGACTCCATCCCCTCTCTGGGCAGCCTGTGCCAGTGCTCTGCCACCCTCAGCGTAAAGAAGTTCCTCCTCATGTTTAGGGGGAACTTCCTATACTCAAGTTTGTACCCATTACCTCTTGTCCTGTCACTGGGCACCACTGAAAACAGCCTGACCTCATCCTCCTGACACCCACCCTTGAAGTATTTATCAGCACTGATAAGATCCCCCCTCTATTCTAGATTCTTTGTGTAGAGCTTTTGGATTATTTAATAATAACCTGGAGCATATATTCCCATTAGGTAGCAGGATACCGAACAGATGTTCAGTGGAGCAGTCCATCCTGCAGGGCACACATTAGGCTGTGAATCATGTGGCAGGGAAAGGCCACAACACGAAGGTTCCACCTGGAGCACCCAATGAGCGGTTACAGGCAGAAACCACATCCTGGCTGTGACAGTTTTCTTCAAGCTCTGGGACACAGCCTGCAGCACAAAAACCCCGTGAGAGTGCACTGTGGGTGTGTAACATATCAACAATGCAGCTAGGGAGAAGAAAGCAGGACCAAATGCAAGCTTCAGGCTAGCAGCAGGAGACTCGACAGCTCTGTAGTTAATGGACAGAGAAAGTTAAGCTTCTCTTTCAATTAACTGAGAATCTGTATTTACCTCTTGGTTGCAATGCAGAGTTTCCAGGGACTTTTTCTTTCTACTCAGTCTTTATAATTTCAGGAAAAGGTAAGGTCCAAAGGGAAAGTGTCTGGCCCACAAGAACAGGCAGCATTTTCAGTCTTTGGGCTTTGATTTCTTCTGGATCCTTTATACCCTTTAGGAGCATTCAGATGGCCGAGACCATTTCAGGAAACATTGCACTGTATTGCTATAGCAGGGTTTGAAAAACCCTCTGATGTGGCAGGCAACACAGTATCACATAATCCAGTTTCACACTATGCAAAAAAGGCGCAGTTAAGCAAAGGAAGAAGGAGAAAAATAGGAGAGGGGATGAGATGCATGCCTTTCATGCAACTATTTGGTAAAGAATGGTTAACTAAAATGTATCTATTTTGATGCAGCTGGTGACAGTCAGAGCTCCATCATTCCTGTCCCATCATTGGAAGCGTTCAAAGTCAGGTTGGATGGGGCTTTGAGCAACTTGATCTAGAGAAAGATGTCCCTGTCCATGGCAGGAGCATTGATCTGTAAAGGCCCCTTCCAACTCAAACCATTCTGTGATTCTATGATTCTAATAAATATAACAGATTCTTGGGGAGTACCGCAATACAAAGGTGTTTTTAAAAATAATGCAGCATTTTTAAAGTCATGCACCATTTAAAATCATGCAGCATTTTCACGTATCGTACAGAAGAATTAAAGGTAAAGACTACACACTACTAAAAGAATAATCCCTTGCAGTATAAAGTATAATTTATCATTCTACTAATCATGTATTTCACACGCAGTATAATACATACAAGGATCACAAGTTGTATACAAGAAAAACTTTAAGGGCATAAGTTTATACTTCTCCTTACAAGTCCTTGCACTTATCCTGTCCTCAAGCCACAGAGTCCTGATTCCATTTAATATCTTGTTTCATTTGGTCATTCAATTTGTAGCCCAGCATCCTATTTGCTATAGCCAACCTGCCAAGTAAACAGCCTTGCTTTAAATAAGAAAAAGCTACATTTACCCACCAGTGCATCCCTTACCTGGAAAGCAATTGGAAATCTCGGAATACAGTCTTCTCATTCAGGATTCTGGAAGATTGCATACTAGATAGAAAACTCAGAGTAAATAAACTATGCACTTTTCAAATGCTTAACATGATACAAACATCTGATAGGACTTGAAGGAACTACAGCAGTATCAGGAGTTCTAAAACAATTTCTGAGATGTCTCTGTGTATCATAGAATAAAGTTGTGGAAAAATAACACAACTACTGAGAGGGAACTATAGGAATGCGAGAGACACACATTCTGGACATCTTTAAAGAGTGACCAGTATTGGATATATACTTAAGCACATCTTTCTCGGGTCTTCTGCAAAATGCAGTAGTTTAGTAGTTTGATTTGGAGGTATGTTTCTTATCTTACCAATGGCTGAAGCAAAAAGTGAACACAAGCATGCAAGATTATAATCTTCCATCCTCAGCTTTATGCCCACCAGGGGGAAGGAGGATTTTGTGAATTATCCAGCCCAGGCCTGAAAGATCACATTACAGACAGCCTCAGGAGCTGCAGAGCACTTCACTCACCACTGTAGTACCTCACTAGAATCACAAACAACCATTATTTTTCTAAACACTCCTATGGAAAAAGGGTTGTCATTGTCATTTATTTTTGGACTGAAAACAAGGCACGGACTTTCTCAAAGGCACCCACGCAAGCGGCTGAGACTTCCTCAAGGTCAATGCTGAACTTTGAACACTGGGACAGGTTGCCCAGGCAGGTTGTACATCATTGAAAATATTCAAAACTTGATTGTCCTGTGCAACTTGCTCTCGCTGATCCTGCTTTGAGCAGGGCTATGGACAACGTGATCTCAAGAGGTGCCTTCCCACATCAACCATTCTGTGAAACCCATATCCCGCTGCTCCCAGCATGCATTCCACAGATTCCTGATCTCTGCTGCCTTAGTTCACCCACTGCTAACATCTCCCTTAGTTTTGCACATAGGCCCATTTTTCCTCCACACACACATATTGCCATACACGTATAGTCACACCTCACACACATCCATCCTAGTCAACCTACAATATCCTAAATCCAAATCACTTGATTTCTTCCTAGGTCCCTTGTTGCCTCCTAGCCCAGTCTCTAGTCCCTCTGCCAATTTTGTTACATAAATCACAAGGGCAATTTCCTCCCTTATTTAGCTTGGGCATAGTCCAGGGAGCCTTCCTCCCACCTTGGTTGTCCCACCTCCCACCTCGTGTCCCGCCTTGGATCTGGTCTAACTTATAGCATTCCAGAAAAAGGAAGGCAAGTTGCAGAGAAATTCTTGTTTGACACAGACTGGAAAACATCCAGTGCAGTCAGCATGTCAGAGGAAGTTAGCTGTTTATGTCTAGTTGCTGCTGAACACTAGAAAACTGTGTTTATTTAGCAGTTTATGGGCTGTCTTAAGATAGATGTTCTGAGAAATGGCTGCAACAGAAAGACCATTTCTTCTTCTCTTTTCTCTTTGGAGTATCTGCTCCCAAGCACACGACTGAGTCTTCCAAAGAAAAGCATACAATCCGTTTCAAATGTGGGCAAAAGTGATTATTTCTCCTAGATACTTTTATGGAAGCAGCTAAACTATTTTGGCTGTAGTTTTCCAAAATTAATACAGTGCAAGGCAGATGCCCTGGCATAAAGGGTTTCAGCCCAAGCAATTAAGATACAGCAAAATTTTAAGCGATAAACGCTAGAGTATTACTATAAGAAATGCTGGACAACCGTAACAATGCTCATCGGTATCAATCCCACCTGCATATTAATTCACTAAACAGCCAGATGGGCTTGTTTGTTTAAGACTCTTCCCTAGTGGTTTTCAGCTTCTTTTTCATATATGTCTTTTATAATGCAAAATACCAATTGGCAGGCAGTACTAGTAGTACCTTCCTATCAAGTGGAGGTTGCATATAAAGTTTTAAAAAAAGAAAGAAAAAATCAGAACCAAACACTTATCTAACATTACTTCCAAGAAGCTTCACATTGCAGCCTTGCAAGTACAGGAGAAACATCATCCTCATTTGTGTCTCGGAAAACCATGGTGCAGATAATCTAAATGTGCTTGAGCAAATTTCTATTGCAGGTAGAAAATGGACAGGATAGCAAACAGCTTACTCAAAGATATGCTTGCATGCAACGTGTTATTCAGCCACTGGATAGCAATCTGTTGTACAAAACCCAACTGAGTGGCAAACCAACACTTTCAACAGTGGAAGGGGTTAGTATTTGAGACCTGAACACCCGGTTTAAGCTGCTTTAAGTGCTGACCAATAACTTCCAACAACCATACTGCTTTCTAGGTCAACAACACTCCAAAGCCCATTTACACAGTGGTAAGATGGAAAAGTCTAAAGACATTATTGTCTTCCTTGTCTCAAGGTGGAAGTGCAATGGTATGAAGGAGTAAGATCATGAAAAGTCAAACTCTAAACAGTTCTGACAAGTCTGGACAAAGCAATTTAAGATGTCATTATCCAGACTGATGAGTCCTACCTTTCTACCACAGCTCTATAGATTCCATTGCAGCAAAACCAGAGTAGGATATTTTTCAGTGTCCTAACAACTCCTGTTAATGATAGAAGTAGTTAGTGGACACTTCTTACCTCATATTCAAAACAGCTTTCAGCAAAGCTGTTCAGCCTGGAGAAGGGAAGGCTCTGGGGAGACCTTATAGCAGCCTTCCAGTACCTGAAGGGGGCTTACAAGAAAGCTGGGGAGGGACTCTTTATCCGGGAGTGGAGTGATAGGACAAGGGATAATGGTTTTAAAATGAAAGAGGGTAGATTTAGATTAGATATTAGGAAGAAATTCTTTACTGTGAGGGCGGTGAGCCCCTGGCCCAGAGAAGCTGTGGATGCCCCATCCCTGGAGGGGTTCAAGGCCAGGCTGGATGGGGCTTTGAGCAACCTGGTCTGGTGGGAGGTGTCCCTGCCCAGGGCAGGGGGGTTGGAACTAGATATCTTTAAGGTCCCTTCTAACCCGAACCATTCTATGATTCTATGAAATGGGTCATTCATAGCATCATAGGGTGGAAGGAGCTCAGTGTAGCAATTTTTGAGGCGTGTCTACATTACAGACTGCTTTGGAAAGACATGCACAACTACTGGATGGAGTGTAAATGCAGCAGTACGTTGCTTAAGTGAATCTATTACAAATAGAGATACAGACTCATTGATTCCCTCTCTCACTACCTTATGTTCTTTCTCCTCTCGAGTTACTAATAGGCATGAAGCTTCAGATCCTCCCTCAGCAAAGCAAGCCAAGTTAGCATGTTTGTAACAGCTACAATAAAATAATCTAGGGGATGGTAGAGAGGAGTAATGAACCTATAACCAATAGGCCATGAAGATGATATATACCATAAAGCTGAGTTTCTGTGTGCTGGCAAGTAAGCAGAGCAGAAGCACAGATCAAAGTAACCCACCCACAAGCATTAATGGTTGAGAGGCTATGACTTCCTTCTTTCATTTTGTAAATAGCTAAAATTTCATGAGATCTCACTGTAAAAAATAAAAAGAACAGAGGACTTCTGGTGTTAAAGTAAATTTCATTTCTGCTGTTTCTGTCCCTGAATGAACTCAGACAAGTGCCCATCCCATGGTTACCCCGCCTCAGCTATAGCAATACAGCTACTGTGTAATTGCTGTGCATTACAGCAAGCACACACACCACACAGCCTAAGGGATAATCAGCTGTTGGGGACAAGATTCCAGGAACCTTCTCTGATCATTTTGTAGCGCAGCCGCTGGCTCATTTTAAGGGAGCTTTTCCTTTGATGCCTGCTTTCATTTTCTTTGTTATTTTCAGGGAAGGAACAAACTGGAATACCAAAGAAAATACTGGGATGTTTTGGGTGGAGAAAAAAAATACAGTTAATGTAGAAAGGTGGGATTTTAGTGCACCCAGACTTCTTGAAGTACCTTACGATTTTTGAGCTTGCCTATGTAATTTGAGGATTGGAGGCAGCAAATTGCTTGCCATTCAGACCATGGTGTCTGAGTCTCAGTTTTACTAACCTCTGAAATCCCACAGACCATGGCTACATAGTGCCAAAGGGGACCACTTCTCACCTGTCTCCTGGATGGCTGGAAAAATTGGTCAGAAGAAACTAAACCTACCTGCTTTGTGGAGCTAATGCCAAAAAAAAAAAAAAAGGAATCCTATCTTTGCATGCAAGACCAAACAGTGGTTATGAAACACATGCGTGTTGTAACTTTAAGATAAACTAAAAATTAAGGGTTTTCATAAAGGGGCCCATGCAAGCTATATGACACTCTTCAGTCTGCGGTAGTTCAAAGAAAGGTGAAAGATATTATCTTGCATAAGAAATCACAGAACCGTGTCTTAATATCTGTGTAGACATCTGCTGTTCTTCTTATAGCTGATTATTTATTGAAGAGAGAATGAAAACTACTACAACTTTAAATCAACAGGTAAACCACAGGTGCAGAGAGCAACTGGAGGGCTTCAGGGATTTACTGTAACGTAGGATTTATTTTGAAGTCCACAGGTACACAATTCAAACACATTTCCTCCTCTTCATTGTTAGTATGCTTCCATTGAACATATGAGAACAAGAGTCAGTGATAATACATGCCACCAAATGGTTTATCTCAATGGGGAGTACAAAGACTGAGTAGATGTGGAGACAGAGCTAATCTGGGACGATGACAACATAGTACCCTCTCACTGCAAGTCCCAGTCATGTAGGCATATCTTTAACACTGAGACCATACGGCATGGATATTGACACCTAAAGATATTTGAATGACTCGAGATGGAAGGACTTGGGTGTTTGTGTTTACTAACTTCTCGGCTGGAGTCTTGACATGAACAGAGGGGGAATTTGGTTTCCCAGCAGAGCTCACATTCAGCATTCACTCAAAGCAGAATATCCTTCATGATATTACAGAACATACTGATTAAGAAAAGGCATTATTCAGCTCCAAAGGAAGAAAAAAGAGACTTGTTGAGGATTTTGCCTGCAGATTGCCCCTGTCATTCTTGCAGAATGGCTGCAGTACACCTGGTATAATTTAGTGTGGTCAGAGTCCAGGGAACAACTGCAAAGGCTGGACGTACATGCGAAAGAAGGAAAGGCACTTTCTTTTTCCTTCTCTGCTTCACAGATCTGAGGGGGAGGAAAAACATGTTTTTGTTCCCCCTGTCCCATTCCATCCCAGCAGGAAAAGTCCCCACCTGCACTAACAGCAACAGAGCCTTAATCAGAGCCAAAGCCCTGGGCACAGCTCCATTGTTAGCTTATATTTTATGGTCTTCCCTGCCAGATAAGTGCAAGTAGGAAACTCTTTGTGCACACACCACAGCAGATGGCATAGGTGGGAGGGTGAGGCACCTGGCACTACTCTGCCCACAGCAACATTATGGCATAACATCCAGAATCTTGTTATATAGAGATCCAGCAACCAAAGAGGAGAACTGCAAAACACGGCTCTTATAAAAACACTGCTGTATCCTTGGAATCACTGATTCAGTGTAGAGGATTGGGAAGTAAGAAGCACTGGAAACAGCAGAGGCTGTGGCTGATGGACTGCATGGAGCTGAATGTGAGCCTTGGCAGCAAAGACCAACAGCCTCCTGGGCTGTAACAACAGGGTCCCAGACTGTAGATTAAGGGAAGAAATTATTCCTCCTCTCTTCAGCACTCTTCAGACCACCTAAATACCATGTCCAGTTGTGGTCCCTCCAGTAGAAAAAGAGCATGGATAAACCGGAGCAAGTTCAGCAAAAGGCCATTGGGATGGTAGGATGTGAAGCAGTTGCCCAGTAAGGAGAGGGCGAGGGACCAGGGCCTGGAAAAGAGACTGTTTTGGAGGGACTGTTGAGGGATCAGCAGCCCCCCACACTACCTATGGGGAGAGGTCATCAAGAAGATAGAAAAGGGTTCTTCACAGCAGTGCATGGCAGGGGGACAAGAGACAGTAGGCATAAGCTTAAATAAGAGAGATTCAAACCTTTTCCCCATGAGGACAGTCAAGCAGTGGAACACATTGTCCAGAGGGGCTGGGTGGTCTCCATCCTTGGAAGTCTTCAAGACTGAAGCGGAACCCTGAGCAGTCTTAACTGACCCCACAGCTGACTATGCTTTCAGCATGGAGCTGAGCTAAAGACCTCCTGAATTATGCTACGATACCTGTGACTTGTCTCACTACAGAAGTCACTTTCCCTGTTTTCCAAATCTTCCCTTAGTAGCCTGCCTTGCGCTCAGTCTGTGAAAGGAAAAACCGAAGACTATATGCATGCGTATTTCTCAATGACGACATTCTGTCTAACAGATCGGCACAGCAGGTATATGTCAACCAATAAAAATGAAAACTAAAGAATGCTAAAGATAATCACTGAATTTATCAGAGCATTATATCACATGCTTTTTATTTTCCTTTCTTCTCTAGTAACAAATACAATAATAACTTGGCTTCATTACCCAGCTCTGAAATTAAATGGGGCGAGAGACTCAATCTCTTCAACACAAAGGGAAAAGTAAACATTTCCCTCTGCCCTGAAAGCCTGCATGACCCAGTTCCCTCCCAACACCCAGATATGAAAGAGATATGAAAGAGAAAGGAGGGATAGATCAAGGTGAAAAGCAGTAAAGGCTCTTCTCATTGCTTGCTTGTTGACAAGTGATGAGCCCTTATCTATTGTTTTGTCCAGTTCCCATCACAGAGCATGTCCCTATTTGCCCTGCCACATGGGACAGGGCAATGTCCCCTCTATGTTTAAATTAGGTGTTAACATCATCCCCTGCAGTTGACATAAACAGCCCAAACCAGCACATAGCATTTGGATTTTAACAGGGAAAAATAGCATCCTTATTCTTGAGTAGCCACAGCTCAAAGCCATGACAAGCACTACCTCCTAACAGAAATCACAACTTATTGGATGTTGTGTGTCACTGGACATAAGGTGGCAAAAACCTCGAGAGCTTATTACGATCCTGGCTATCTTGCTATGAACTTCAAAGGCTCCTCAAGGATCCCAGTCCTCAGAAGCTAGCTATACCTTTCCCTTCCAGGCTAAAGCAGGCTCATTAATGTGGCCAGATATCTCACACCTATATTTTTGTGCATAACAGACAAAAAAAATGGAACAATTTTTGTTCTGCTCTGTTCTGTCACCAAACAGCATCATTACTCACTTCAAGGTGAACTTTAATAAATCCTCTGCTGAGCTACAGCCCTGACATAAGGAACAAATAGGGTCAAGGTAGGTGCAGAATAATGATGTGCCACCCAACAAGAAGTTGGAAGGGATTCTGCACAGGGTGTTAAGAGATTGAAATGAGAGACTTGTCAAACCTAGCCCTGAGCAACAGGACTGTGTGCGCTGTCTAGTCCTGCTGTGTGCACTTCACTGCAGCCATGGGGAAGGAAAATTCTGGTGGGGTAATGCAGTCTGCTTAGGTAAGAGAGCTCCCTCTTCTGCAGAGACTCCAGAAAGCCATTCAAAGGACACCCATTTGAGCCTACCCCCAGGAGTCACTAGGAAAAGATATCAGAATCAAGCTATCAATCATTTTGGGCTACTTCACCTTAGGGAGCCAGTAGACTAAATCACCCTGGAAGGCCTGAGAGGGCTCCCAGTTTCCAGGAAATATGTCTGGAGACCAGAACCAGTGTCCACCAAAGCTAGTGATTTCTCTGCCTGTTCAGTGAAGGTGAACCAGCCTGCAGGCAAGAGGGATCTGGCACTGTAGCCTCCTAAGGGTTTCCCTTGGCACAGCACAAGGACTGTTGCTCATCTCTGCTTCCAGGGGGAAGTAAGAGTCAAATGTCTTAAATTCTATTTAAGTACCACAGTGGGAAACTCAGACGGGTGGTCTGAAGTATGTGGCTGAGCACCTTGTTCCAAATCCTCCAGAATGCACAAAAATAATGCAGAAGTCCCAGTTTTCTAGTTCCTTATGTTTTAATGATCTAGAACCACACATGCACATATATACATAAATATATATATACACACACACTCATTCATACTTATAGAATCATTGAATCATAGAATCATAGAACCATTTTCATTGGAAGAGACCTTTAAGATCAAGTCCAACCGTTAACCTAACATTGCCAAGTTACCACTAAACCCTGTCTCTCAGCTCTGCATCTACACATTTTTTAAATATCTCCACCTGTTCCAATGCTTGGTAACCCTTTCAGTGAAGAAATTTTTCCTAATAGCCAATCTAAACCTCCCCTGGCACAACCTGAAGCCGTTTCCTCTTGTCCTATCGCTTCATGGGAGAAGAGACTGACACACACCCCCCTCACTACACCCTCCTTTCAGGTAGTTGTAGAGAGCGATAAGGTCTCCCCTCAGCCTCCTTTTCTCCAGGCTGAACAACCCCACCTCCCTCAGCTGCTCCTCATAAGATTGTTCTCTAGATCAGCTTCGTTGCCCTTCTCTGGACACGCTCCAGCACCTCAATGTCTTTCCTGTAGTGAGGGGGCCAAAACTGAACACAGTATTCAAGGTGCGGCCTCACCAGTGCTGAGGACAGGAGAACAATCACTTCCCTAGTCCTGCTGGCCACAACATTATGTCCACAGATACACCCTGTAAATATATATATATATATGAATTTATACAAATGCGCACAGACGTTACATGTAGAAGCATATACACACAATATAATTTAGTCCATAATCACGTTTTGACAATGTATTTTACGTGTTCGTGTGTGCATTTGTACATACAGGCACAAACACAAATTCGGGTCGCACAGAACTAAGCTAGTTAGACATAGTTTTAGTGCGCATTTAATATAAGTACAGTTTCAGTCCATGTTTCTAGTAGGTGTTAATATTTTGTATGCAAAATCTCTTTTCCTATTGAATTTGAAATTTTAAAACTATTTTCAGAAGATGACTAATACAATGCCTGTTCTACAGGATTAGCTCAGTTTCATTAAAAGGTGTTTTCTAAAATATTCCCATATTCATATTTCTCAAGTTCAAAATTGCCATAAATTTACATTTTCAATTAACCAAAACGTTTTTCTAAGAAAGTTCAACAAATCTATTTCAATAACAAGGAAAATAATCTCTGAACATATAAATCTTTCCATATTTTCACGTACATACAAAGATTTTGTCATCTTAATCTTTTAAAAGACTAAGAAATATGAGATTGGAGCTGTTGAACAGTTTTGACGTGCATTTTTTTCTCCTGTTTCTCTAATACAACAAATCAATGAAATAAACTGAATCCTTTAAATTCATACTGTGAAGGACATTAGAAAGTTTTTTTCTACTATTTCAATCGTTATTCCATTTCTATTTTTTTCGGCACTTCACTTGTTCATTTCCCGTGCTCAAACAAGTCCTTGGACAAGAGCGTGCACCAGAAGATAAGGTGTCCTGAACACTAGAGGGCAGAGTAGAAACAAACCATCAAGTTCATCCCTCATCATTCACCTACTTAAATAAAAAAAATTCTACTAGTAATTTTGAGTCTTTCTTTTTGCATTCCGAAATCAATTGGAATCATTTTAACTTTAAATATCTATGCCAGTGATCATAGTTGCATAGCATTTTATTTTCTCTTAAGTATTCCTTGTGAACCAAAGCAGTAAACTTCATGAGAAGAAAAATCTCATTCAGACTTCCAGGTTGAAGGACTGTTGCTTACATGCTTCCTGCAGACAATGAGTAATAACTCATGGCAATAAGACTATACATAGAGAGAGCTCTACTGACGACCAAATCACAGAGATGCTTCACACCTTTGCGCATATACGGGTACCACAAGCATATCCGAGTGACAGTGTGTCCTGGTTTGTGCGACACAGGATCAATTTCTCTTTCAGTAATTTTACTTTTCAGTAAGGTCTCTTCTACTGCTAGGGAAAACTGCATTTTTAGAAAACTCTAGTGTCTGGATTTGTGAAAATATTTGCTTTATAGCCAGCTATGATATGCGGGTTTCAAAGTCTCAGTGTTTTTGAGTTAGCCAGGTGCAGGGATGAAGAGGAGCGAGACCCGGGCACTTGACCCAAGCTGTTCAACAGGATTATTTCATATCATGAAGGTCACATTCAACATAAATTAGAAAGGTTGCTGAGGAGTTTCTCCTCTTCTATGTCGCCTGTGATCCAGAGAACTTCTTGCCCTGGTGCCAGACCCCTGAGCCCTTCCCTTCCTCCCAAAGCTGCAGCACTCACA
>VYZM01014688.1:188421-203060 GCA_013398915.1 Dromas ardeola
GCTCAAGAAGGACAGGGAACTGCTGGAGAGGGTGCAGCATAGGGCTACCAAGATGATTAGGGGACTGGAACACCTCTCTTATGAGGAAAGACTGAGGGAATTGGGTCTGTTTAGCCTGGAAAAGAGACGGCTGAGGGGTGACCTAATTAATGTGTACAAATACTTAAAGGGTGGGTGTCAGGAGGAGGGGGCCAGGCTCTTTTCAATGGTGCCCGGCAATAGGACAAGAGGTAATGGGTACAAACTTGAGCATAGGAAGTTCCATCTCAACATGAGGAGGAGCTTCTTTACTTTGAGGGTGGCAGAGCACTGGCACAAGCTGCCCAGAGAGGTGGTTGAGTCTCCATCTCTGGAGACATTCAAAACCCGCCTGGAGGCGTTCCTGTGTAACCTGCTCTAGGTGGCCCTGCTGTGGCAGGGGGGTTGGACTAGATGATCTCCAGAGGTCCCTTCCAACCCTATGATTCTATGATTCTATGAAATCTGTATATATTTCAACCCTCAGGATTCCTTGTTTTTTCCCCAGTTCCCCATCCTGGGTAGAGAGGGGTCATCAGGCGATTGAATAATTGTCTAAACGACAATAAATTGTTGTGGGTTCCTCAAAACATAACAGTAACCAACACCCACGGCTAAACTCCACCCCAGTCCTGCATTTCCTCCACCCCTGCAAACACTGATGAGCAATTAGGTGTCCCCCTTCCTGAACATCATCCACTGATTTTCCTGCATTTGGGAGACAAAGATGAGATTTCCATCACTCCCAGCCATTGGTAGTCTCTGCTACAGGGGCAGAATTCACATGCAAAGCAGAAGTGATTTACATTTACGAACATAAGAGGGTTTATCTCCCTCATGCTGCCAGAAGCAGCCAGGTCATAAAGGTTTGAGACAATTCACCTCATATCTCACGACAGCTTCAGTGAATACCTTTTTTTTTTTTTTCAAGTCAGCCACAGCCTCACAGAAAGCTCTGAATCACACCTGGAGGGAAGCAATCACGCTTAACATTTTTGCACATCCTTAGCATGTCTCTTCTCACCACCAGGAACCTAGCAGACTGCCATAATTCAGAGGGAAGTCTCAGTACTATTTACAAACACACCTCCTTGTGCAGCACTGCTCTCTCAGCATAAATGCAAATACAGTCTCTGCAGTATCTCACACACATGACATTCAGTGCTGTGCAGTTCATGCCTAGGTGTTTTGGGAAACTGCTTCCTTCTGAACGCTGAAATAAATAAAAAACCCCTGCTATTCTTCAGGCTGTGATTTTTCCTGGCAAACCTCAGTTCAGGGCAACTCAGAATATATCTTGTGGATTTATGCAGGCAGAGGAAATAAAAACAGCCAGTTTCTGTTGGCCGAGTGTATAGGCAGAGACACGCAGCTGCATTAGCGTGGCTCAAAGCCTGAACTCATATACATCAAGGGCTTTCAGAAGGACTTACTAACTTGGGTACAGACACATGTACCCATGTTATATGGCCTCTGGCTCAGACTGGGCTCTCACAAGCATGCAAAAATGCAGACCACAACCTTCATGCTTCCAGTCTCTTCTCGGCCAGCAAGGAGAGTGAAGACACTTCTCTCAGTGGTCCGAAAATGGAGAAGAAATGCAACGTAAGCATGATAAATGCAAGGTGAAATGGGCAGATCAAGTGCTCCATACCAGGTCCCCCTTAGTCCCCCACAAGGGACACTGAGATCCCTTAAAAATCACTCTGAGAAACCATTTAAGAAACCAGATAATATGGACATTCCTGCATTTCTCAGTGGTGGGTTAACCTTAGCTAAGGGCCAAGCTCCCACCTGTCCGTTCACTTACTCCCCCCCTCCACAGTAGTACTCGGGGAGAAAATAGGATGAGAAAGCTCATGGGTTGAGATAAAGAGAGGGAGATACAGTTTTACCATCAATGCGCAAAACAGGAAAGATGAAAGAGGAAATGGCCTCAAGTTGCACCAGGGGAGGTTTAGATTGGATATTAGGAAAGATTTCTACACTGAAAGGGTTGTCAAACATTGGAACAGGCTGCCCAGGGAAGTGGTGGAATCGCCATCCCTGGAGGTGTTTAAAAGGTGGGTAGACGTGGAAGTCCCTCACAGCTAGGACATAGCCAACACAGTACAGGTACAAACAGCAAAGTATTCTGGATTTGTTTTAGTACAGGTAAGGAATTATGCATACAGTTGCAAAAAAAGCCTGGTGTGGCCTCAGATAGAATTGTATTTACATTTCTAAGCACCTGTTCTCAAGAGAAAAGAACATAAATGGAAAGAGGAACAAAAAAAGGTCAACTAAGATTGTTGGGGGACAAGGACACACGAAAAGCTTGACTTGGAATATAAAGGTTGAGGGAGAATATGGTGACTCATGCTTGTAAAAGATGAATGTCAAGACAGTAGAAGAGTTAGCTAACTTTAAGTATGATACTGGCATACTGGCACAAGATCAATTTGATATATAATGTTCAGAAATAGACTTAGGTTGGAAAATTACAAGATGATTTCTAACAATCCAAAAATGGTGGTTTGCCCAGGCAAGATTGATAAGGTAGTGAAGAAAGAAAAAAAATTGTTTCTCTTGATACTACTAGACGTCATCTTCTTCCTCAGATCTCAGAGGGGATTTGTTAGATTGAATTTCTGCTGCTGCAGGAAGACAGGATAAGTGCTAACAGCCATGTCTCCTACTTCTTGAGGAGTCATATCCTAGCAGCTCTAGGTTTCGCACTGGGGATGGGGAGGTTAGTATTATTTATCAAGCACAAAATGATTCCAGTGGTTCTGCTAAAAAAATGGACTTACTTTGGAATGGGTATTGTCAAACTTGAGGGCAATTTATGCCTCTAGTCAAGATCTGGCGTAATTTTTTTAGACGTCACTGTAAGCCAGTTTTGTAACTGGCAATTTGGTACTTAATTCACATTCATTTAAATGGAAGTCTGGCAACTGAACACTTTGGTAAAATCAGCCCCAGTTTTTTTTCATACTTAAATCCCCGGTCAATAAATAAAACATAGAAAATCTGTGCAGCTGTTCTTTGGCCTTTCTCTGCACTCAGTTGTGCGCTCTGTGGTTCACTGAAGATACCTTAGGCTTAGGATGTGCTTGCACAGCAAATCAGTCTGATGAGGAGTCCTGTTGTTGTGAGACAAATAACAATAGGAGCTGGGAATGCATAAGTAATTCACATGTGACAGCAAGTATGAATCCTCCACCCTCTTTAATAAAAGAATACTCTGCAAAAATACCTCTAAACCTCTGTAAGAAACTATAAGGAGGGAAAAAAAAATCCCAGCACATTCTGGTTTTGTAACACTCAAGAAGATTTTTCGGCCAGCAGGTGGAGGGAGGTCATCCTCCCCCTCTACTCTGCCTTGGTGAGGCCACACCTCGAGTACTGTGTCCAGTTCTGGGCTCCCCAGCTCCAGAAGGACAGGGAACTGCTGGAGAGGGTGCAGCATAGGGCTACCAAGATGATGAGGGGACTGGAACACCTCTCTTATGGGGAAAGGCTGAGGGAATTGGGTCTGTTTAGTCTGGAAAAAAGACGGCTGAGGGGTGACCTTATTAATGCTTACAAATACTTAAAGGGTGGGTGTCAGGAGGATGGGGCCAGGCTCTTTTCAATGGTGTCCGGCAACAGGACAAGAGGTAATGGGCACAAACTTGAATATAGGAAGTTCCACCTAAACATGAGGAGGAGCTTCTTTACCTTAAGGGTGGCAGAGCCCTGGAACAGACTGCCCAGAGAGGTGGTGGAGTCTCCATCTCTGGAGACATTCAAAACCCGCCTGGACGCGTTCCTGTGCAACCTGCTCTAAGGGGGCCCTGCTCTGGCAGGGGGGGTTGGACTAGATGATCTCCAGAGGTCCCTTCCAACCCTATGATTCTATGATTCTATGATTTTGCCCATCCATTAATTTTGCGTGCATTATGCACTCAGCCTAGAAGAAACGAGGTCAATGCTAGAACTGTCCTGGATGGCAAACTGCTTCCCTTTCAACTTAATCAAATAATGAAAGAATGAAAAGTAATAATTAACCTACACTAAAGCAAGGAAATGTTATGTAATCTGGTCCATTCATATAAATGGATCCTAAATGCCTCCTTATTTAACATTCTAAATTTCCTCTATTGAATAATACATAGTCT
The DNA here is from genome assembly GCA_013398915.1 of Dromas ardeola. Lineage (NCBI taxonomy): Eukaryota > Metazoa > Chordata > Aves > Charadriiformes > Dromadidae > Dromas > Dromas ardeola. The sequence continues at coordinate 192,582 of VYZM01014688.1, forward strand.
ATTGAACGATTTAACTTAGAACACAGAGCTGAATGTTACATATTAAATATTAAGCATATAGCAAGGAAAACAGTTGTGTTCCTTGCGGGCATACAACTCTGGGCTGCTGGTTTAGTGGTTCAGAGGGAAGCAGGAGGGCAGAGTCCCCACACAGGGAACTCTGGTGGAAAATAAGGATAGAAGGAAGCAAAGGGAAGATTTCTGTGACTGGCGGACTTTTTCGACAAATTTAGTGAATCTACGTTGATGTCATAAAAATAAGACCTACCTAAAAAATCATCTCTCCCACTCTACAGAATATTTTTCATGGAACAGTTCCTTTGGCAGCAAAAGGAGTTGTAAAAGACTGATAAATCATATCAGCCACACCGATTGTATAATGTTAGAGTGTAGTGCAGTATTTCTCATTTCTTTCTTTTTTTATTTAACCTTTTCAATGGAATAAAAAAGGATGTTTTTATGGACTATTATCCCTTGAAATGCAGAACTTCACCAAGTTGAAAGGATTCTGATGAGGCAATTCATCCAATTATTTTGGTACAAAAAAAAAAAATTTATTTGACTATGTTCACCTCCTCTGACCCACTAAGCAAGCAGCCACAGCAGCAGAAGTTGTTCGAGAACTCAGCGCCCTTTGGAAATTTGTGAACTACTTAAAACAGTCAAAGAAACTGGGCGGCATATGAGGTACTATAAACCAGAAAAATCTTACTGAAGTGAACGGCCAAAAATGGTAGATGGCTGAATATCAAACTCATATCAGGGTCTGTCAATGAGAAGTTTGGAAACTTCCTATAAAGTTTGTTCCTTTAAATAGTTTTGATCAGTGTTTAAATGCTTAACAGGGTGCACAGACCACCTGGTGTGCTCTATTGGACAAATTTGATGAGTTGTTCTGAACGCCCTGGTCATCTAAACTGTAAAAGTTTGGCTAATACCTGGAGATAGGGCAGAGATTCATCTTTCTGAGATCCAGCCATGGTAAATCTCACGTCCCAGTGTAATTGCAGGTGACTTTTCAGCTACCTTTAGGACTGAGCGCAGGCGAACTGGGTGAAACTTAACAACTGTGCTAAAAAGCACGAGGCCTTAACATTCTGGCCTTAACATTCTCAATCTGTAATTGCACTGCTCACTTTGTATGAAACAAGCGTGACCTGCAGTTACATTAACAGTGAACAGCGATGGATATTTGCCTGTCAGAAATAGGGGCCCTCATTCTTTCACCTGAAGCGACTGCTCTGTTTTTCATAAAACTAATTACTATTCACTGCAGCTATGATTTTTATTGAATTATTTAGCAAGATTTAGATGGTGGAAAAGGCTGAAACAACACTGCTACCATTCCCTTTATGAATCGATTAAAAAGGGAGCATACACATTGCTTTTGAGCAAAAGCAGAACAAGGAGTTTTTCTTGTTCCCCGTATTTACTCAAAGTTGAAATTAAACAACAAAGTATCAACAAAATGCATCATCCATCCAGAAATATACTTTCAATAACTAAACACCTCTTATGTCTTGCCTCCTTTTTACATTTTCCTAGGGAAAGGATATAGGTGTGCTTGTACATTGTTCAGCCTGTAACTGTGTTGTATTAAGTGCTGTATGAACGGGAAAAGAAACCCTATGTCTCTTGATATACACGTATCAACAAAGTACAGAATTAAAACTATTCTTTACTGTCCCACAGAATCCACACAATACCAAACACAAGGTGCCCGTTAGGTTAATTGGAAACCTGAACCTTCTCAGTGATCATCGATATATTCATAAAGACAACACACATAGAAATAGAGATGAGTCAACAGGATTAATGACAACAAATTAGACAAAAAAGCTCCCTTAGATAATGTTGCCAGGATATGAAGTTTTTATTTCCAACTGAAAGAGGAACAGGTATTCCCAGGTCAGTTGAAATTTTTGGTTTGGTACAGGCTTGTGCTTATGTTGCACGGTTCTATTTAGAATGCAGCTCCTGAAATTGTGCACTATTGTAACAAAAAATAAAAAAAATAAATCAAATGCACAGCCATCCAGTTGTGATGGAGAGGCCATTGCAGCAGTGAAAACACTTTACTAAGCAGAAGAAACTTGAGGCCTGCCTGCAATATTCTCTAAAAGTGTTAGGGCTGAATATGCACTTTAAAACATTCAGTGGAAAATTTCAAATTCATGCTGACTTCATTCATTTTTTACAGCTTCTTCCTGTAACATTTTACGAAGAGGAAGGTTTTCTTGAGAGTAAACATATTCCTACGCAACAACACATTTAGAGAAGTGTTTAATTTCAAGTACATACTTAATTCCCATCATTTCCTGAATCACGTTCTAAATCTTAGCTGAAAGCCTAAGGCACTTTTGCCTGGTATCCCAGATTACCATCCTGGATCAGCGAAGTCATCCATTTATTACGGTATATGGCATCTCCTTGGTATTAGAGGCTTCAAGGGATGACACAACTAAAACCCACAAGGGTCTGATCTGTCACACCTGATCTTTATCACTCTTCTGGATGCCAAAGCACAAGATTTATGAACCACTCCAAAACATTTACCACCAACACCACTGAGTCTCTTGTTATCCATGTACAAACATCTAATCCCTTTCTAATTCACTTTCTCTGCTGTTCTCAGGAGTTTGCACATCTTAATCAGAAACTGTGTGGAAAAGAAGGAAAAGAACATTTTTGTTGGTTGAATTTGAACTTCTCATTGTTTAGCTTCATTGACTGTGCTTTGGTCTAAATCTTCATATATAGGGAAAACACGGAAGCTCTTGATTTCCTCTAGAGTATTAAATATTTTTTTGTTTTATCATATCAAATTTCATAGCTTTGCTTCAGAAGCGACCTCTCCCAGCACTCAGTTAGAGTCATTACTCTTTTTTGCATTCATTTGAGGTCTGAAATATCCTTTTTGAGATAAGGCATCAGTTCTGCACATAGTGTCTCAAGTAAAGATGCACTTTTTTCTCAGTAGCCTCCAGCACAGTCCTTATACATCACAAAGTGTTTTCTGCTTTACTGTTTAAAATTGCAGATGGCAAAACCAGAACTAGTTGGATTTTTTGGTTCAATGCAATCTATTCCGAAGCAGTTAAAACTGTAAAAGTAGTCACATTTTTATCCCCAAATAATGATGACCATCCCACTTCGGACCAAATGATTGTTTGAGATGTCTTTCAAGAAAGTAAAATAGGCTGTTTATACATTTATAGACATATAAAATTTTATTTCTAATCTTCTCAACAGCAATTGTGATTCTAGTTGCAGTGGACATAAAAGGAAACTGTTTGTTTAAAATTCATCCTTCTTAAAAAAATAGTTACCACACTGAATCCTGCTTCTGTCTTTACACACTCTCTCTGACGCTCTTTATGCTTTCATAATCACATTATCTAGCATTTGAAATATTTTCCCCCTGTCTGTATGAAAGCCTGAGCTACGCAAAAGAATCCATCAGTCTGCCACTCATTGGTGTACTGCTGAACGTGAGTAATGGAAGCCAACGGAAGAAAAGAAGTGATTTCGCCCCCTCTCCCTTTTCTAATCTCTTTCTCTCAGGATCGTGTTTTGGACAGTGCTTTAGAGAGCACTGTGCAGTTTAATTTGACTGCACCCTTCGGAACTGAAAGAGGACTGTATTTCTCAGGTGTGCGGGGCAGCTACAGTTCTCCCAGCAGTTTCAGCCAGAGCACGTGTGTGTGCAGCCCTCCCAAATCTGACCATTAATGAGTGTCCCTCAAACAGCCTACAAAGTAAAGTCTACTGCTTGGTGGCATTGCTTCTGAGGAAAGAACAAGGCATTTCAAATTTGGAGAGTTAACTGGGCTTAGCAAGCTTGGTGGAGCCTGCAAGAGGAAAAAACATTAAAGACACTGGTGGAAAGAGAGAAAGGTGGAAAGTAAAAGCTGACTGACTGACTGCCAGGAGCAGAGCACAAAATTAGTCTTGATTTCTATCTTTATTTCCTTTCTGCATAGTTCTAATTTTATTTTTTTTTTTTCCAAGTATGAAGTTCCTGAAATAGCAATAGCTAGTGTGAATGTAATAGAGATCCTTTCAGAAATGTGAGGTTCATTTGTCTAAGTGAAAGGAAACAGTGAGGAACTACTCAAAGCTAAACCACAAAATGTAATAGATTTAGAGTATTCAGAGCATCTATATTGCAATGCTGTAGTAACATTTGGTGGTACCTCCTCCTAGGTGGTACTGATATTAGAATATGGAGTTTCCTCTATATCTTAAAACTAATCTTTAAATAATTTGGGAAAGACACTTCAAGTGGGTAAGTCTGCCCCAAAAATCTTTCAGAGATACCAAACACTCCACAGCAACTAGTTTAGTGACAGACGTTGTAAGCCCAGGCATGATCTGCTCCAGAGTAAGGCAAAAGATCTCCATCAACCACAAAATAAAGAAACCATAATTTCTTTTTTTTCCTTTTCAAATTATTTGCTCCTTCACTCATTTCAACTGCAATCTGGTGGAAGGTGAACTGGACCTTTGGGACGTGTCAAAAATCTCTGCAGTGGGGCACTAGCAATAAGTCTCATCCTATGCTCAGCAGAATTCATCCACATGGGAGAAGGTAAAACCTCTAACAGGGATGTAAGCCCCTTAGAAGGCAATATTAAGAGACAGGAGAGGGATGGATAGTTTTTGATGTAAACCATCAGAGCTCAATTGTAATTATGGAAGTCCTGCTGTTATAGAGTCCTGCTATATAATTACACAGAAACATACACTTATCATCAAAAAGAAACAAAAGAAATTTATTTTCATGGGAAAGAAAATGAAAATTTAATGCCTTCCAATTTTTTATTTTTTTTTCTTTTTAATATCAGCTCAATCAAATGGTAAATACCTCTCTATTGCAAAAATGGCTGGAAAGCCAGACTGTCCTTGGAAATCTACACAGTACCCTTCTAGCTACCACTACTATCCTAAGCCTTCAGGCACTGCAGAAGAACAAAATCGATGGTCGGTGTGGTCTTGCTAAAAAGTAAAATATTTTCTCACCCCCTTGTTAGATAAGAACATAATCACTCATGCAAATCCACAGAATTCAAGTTTAAAGCCAAGTTCTCTGAAAGTTGCTATTATGGCACATGGCGCTATTAGAATGTGCAGGGCTGAGAGGAGATAAATTAGCACAGATGACTAGAAGTCCTTGGGTTTCAAATCTCATTGGGAATATAAAACATCAATAACAAGTGAGATGAGGGGGAGGGCATGGAAAACTCCCTAAGGAATCTTCATGAAAACATTTTTCATCAGCAGATATGAAAATAAAGATGCCACAATGAACACAAGGAGGTATCTAAAGTGGAAGCTAGCAAAAGCCACAGGATATTGTCTGAAGCAAACCACAGCAACGACATACCTAGGAAATTAAAGCAATAAATAATCTTCTATATACAGACATGTACAAGCAAAGCATTATGGAGAAGATGGAGAAGAGGGGTCAGGATATTCTGAAGTAAGTCAGAAACAAGCTCAAGCCAACTTCCAGCTATGGGAAGATAAACAGGAGAGAAGTCTAACTTGATCTCTTTTCACCAGCATCTCATGTTGTTGCTTCTCTGCTTATATTACAGCAGGGTCTGAAATGACAAGCAACATTTTTCATCCTCTCGGTTCTATCATCAGTAAAGTAATGATCAGGATCCCTTTCCCTCTTTTGGGACAGGGCTCAATTAATGTTATTAACTTTTTAGGTTACTTGGGTTATTCATTTGGACCTCTACTTCAGTGACTACATTCAATCCCTACGCATGGTTTACTCATCTTTTCTCGAGAGAAAATGCACACACGTACAAATGTTTGAGACAATACAAACCTACAGCATTGGGTTTTCAGAGGTTTGTGTCAGAGAAGAAACAAAGACAAAAGTTTTCAGAGATTTTAAATAGATGTTTCAAAACTTCTGAATATATTTGGTAGAGTATATCAATATAATCTGAACTTTTAAAATACTATATAAAATTGCAGCTTTCACGATAAAAAAAATAGAGAATTTAATCTTACGACACTGCAAGAATGTTTTCCCCATACCGTTTTTTTTTCCCCATTCTGACTGCAAAAACGTTCATCACAAATTTTGCTTCCTGCAGCCTTTTCATAAGGATTCTGAAATTCTACGAAGAGTTCAATGTGAAAAAGTGCAAAGATTTTAATCTTTATTACAGTATCATGGAATCACGGAATTTCAGAGTGGGAAGGGACCTCTAGAGATCATCTAGTCCAACTCCCCTGCTAAAGCAGGATTGCCCAGAGCACATCACTCAGGACTGCATCCAGATGGGGCTTGAAAGTCTCCAGAGAAGGGGACTCCACAACCTCCCTGGGCAGCCTGTGCCAGTGCTCTGTCACCCTCACCGTAAAGAAGTTTTTCCGTGTATTTGATCGGAACTTCCTGTGTTCCAGCTTGTGCCATTACCCCTCGTCCTGCAACTGGGAACCGCTGAAAAGAGCCTGGCTCCATCCTCTTTAAACCCACCCTTTAGATACTTGCAAACATTAATAAGGTCTCCCCTCAGCCTTCTCTTCTCCAGGCTAAAGAGTCCCAGCTCTCTCAGCCTTTCCTCGTAAGGGAGATGCTCCAATCCTCTTTGTTGCCCAGTAGATAAGAAGCAGTTATATTTTCTGGGACCTTGTGCTGAGAGCACAAAACCAAGCCTACGGAGAGGTCAGTAGCTATGTAGGAAAAGACCATCTGCAGGTGAGTATCTTTGGTACACCAAGTCTCCTGAATACTCCAATATCAATGCATATATAATTTGATAAGAGGGAGACTTGTTAGTCTTCCCGGAGCAAATCTTTGTGGAATAGGAATAACAAAGGGAAAGGAGGAAAGGGAGGAAAGGAAGGGGATGTAACTGTTAAACTCCACGTGCTTCACTTCTCAAAAGAAAAGTTCACCACCTTGAGCAAGTGGTTCATAAGCATTCAGCCACATACAAATGGAACCCCGTAAATGTTTTCCTGAAAATGTTCACAACCCAGAGGACTGATTTTTCAAACACCAAGCACGATGTGTGCTTCCTGCAGAGCCAGAACTAGTATCTTTGCCTGGAAACCTTTGCTGAGCTAACTTACTCTACACAGTCAACTGACTGCCTTTGTCCCATAAAATTCTGCATTCTTCCATTTCTGCATTTGTCACAACGCACTAGAGGTTTTTGTAACACCACTATCAATACAACACAACACCAGTCAGAGATAAGAAAAACAAAGTGATTGTAAACGTACTCCCATTACAAAAACGGGATTGTCCTGATCATCCGAGAGACAAAAGCTGCTCTTTCAGAGTCATGACAGAGCATTTAACATTACCAGCTGCATAGGAAACTGTTCAGTACAGATCAGGCCATAGCTAAATTGCAAAATGTGCCTTGTTCTAGCATGGCTATGCCTGTGGCAGCTTCGAATACAATCCATCTGAGAGAGTTTGTGCCAGCCAATGCACAAGGGCTATAATAAAAAAGCTATTAAACACTTCTTGAGTTGCAGTCTCAACCCTTGGCTCGGTCTTAAGGGACTTAATACAGCAATGATGTCTTGCCTGAAAATACATTCAAAGAATCATTATGGGTATTTCACATAGGTATTTCAGCTATCAGAGGAATGTTATTTGGGAAGATGATCTTGGATTTCTGGCTGTAGATGAGATTACTACATGGAATTCTTTGCAGTCCCACCACCATCGCTTCAAATTTTTGTTTTTCCTCTATAACATGAAGTCTGGCTTCAATTGCTCTGAAAGAAATGAAGGCATCTTTATTTTCCTGAGATATGGAACACTGTTGACTAGGACATCCTCACTAGGAGATCTCCACTAGATGGAAGTTAACATTTTTCTTTTCCTATTGCATGCTCCCTGCAAATTTACTAACTCTTGATTTGAATTGGTAGGAAAAACAGTTATTGTAAAAGGCTGTGTTTGATTATATAGGGATTTGTTTGTTTTTCATTGTTTTTAATTACAAACATCATGTTTGACAGCATTTAATGAAAACATTTGTTTTCAGTATCCCTTACAAAGGTATTTTTTTTGGGAAAAAAATTAGAATAATGAAATACACTAAGAAAGGTTTTCTGTATGCACTACTCCGTATTAAATTAATAGCAGTGACAACACAGAGCATGAACAACTCTAAAGCTTCTGCTGAATTATGTTAAGCTCCTCCTAAAATGATGATCTCCAGTCACTCACTTTCTTGGTCACTATGGATTTAATCATTACTCTGCCTGCAACACAAGGTTTAATCTAGCAAGACCTTAAACTTAAATGAAAACATCTAGGTCCTTACATTTAGGTTGTGTGTTGGCAGTTTCATTCCACAGAAACTTTGCTATCTCTGCACATACCTAAAACTCATCCCCTGGCTCTCCTTATCTCACTCTCTGACTAGCCAACAGCCTTTTCCCTGGCCTTAATGAATGCAGCCTTGCTGTGCTCATTGTCTACTTGGCATGATGTTTCAGAGGCCATTTTCCTAGCCTGCCATGGGGTTATTTTCTATTAATTTAATCCTTTACCTGTCCTCTATTGCCAAAAGCAGTTTGAATACTAACCCTTCACCTCACTTTCTGTACTTTCCTCACTTCATCCCTCATTCAGCACTAGTGAGCATCACAGATCACGGAAGATTTCAGATATCGTTTTCTCATCTTGCCCTGGTGTTCCTGCTTTCAACCAATATTCCACAAACATGCTGCAGGCTACCTTATTATTCTCTTTCAAATACTTCCTTTGCCATGATGCACTTCACAAATATTGCATGGCTTATAAGAAAAAACATAGGACTTAGTGACACTCAGATCCTAAAAGTAACACTTGTTATGTTAAAGGAAAATATGATCTAATACCAATATGGTACAAAATTCGTCTATCTGCCTTTTGAAAGGGCTTGGGTTAAATAACTATCATGAGCCTTTTCAGCCTTAGTGTTCACAAATCAGAGCCTGCATATCTCCCCGACTCTCTTCCTTTCTAAGCCACAGAAAACACAAGAGAAATCCACTTGAAATCCTCATGACAGTCTTTACCATTACGGGTGTCTTACATGTGTTATAAACAAACTCTTTTTGCCCATTTCCTGTGAAGTCTTTCCCTCCAAGAAAAAATTCTGTTTTGCAGGACATACCAAAACATCTGAATGTCTTGGTAACTAGGAGTTATGTGGAGTAGGTGAGATTGGCTCTCTAGAGAATTCCCTTTTAGCCATTTGGAATATGAAAGAGCGGAACTAAAGAGACCAACTGAATCCACAAATATCATGAATGTTGTTCAAAGCAAAGGGATGTGTGGTAGTATAAGACACCATCTGGTCTTACTACCAAGTATGACCAAATCCCGCATTTTCAGGCACACTGGTTCAGTCTAGATGTTTGTAGGCATTCATCAGGAGGTCAGGTTTCCATCTCATTGGGAAAAGCTAACCAGGTCTATTGTTTCTGGCGGGGCAATAAACCCTTGATGTAGAATCCTAATGTCCTACTTTGTCTTCTAAACTCATTTTAAGCACTGATCACTGGAGAATGAAAATAAGCAGTGGTCTTTTGATATAAAAACACAGTCACTGTTGTAATATAGTCCTTTTATGTCCAAGGAAACAGAGTAGGACAAATGAAATGGATGTTCTCCCCATGGCATTTTCTAGGATAGCAAAGCTTGTGTTGATCTTCAGTCAACACTTCCTACCGTTTTACTTAAACATTGAATCAAACAAGGATGGAATTAAATCATGCGTTTTCACTTCTTCACCCACTAAATATACTTTCATATACAGAATCCTTCCAAGTATATCATTGAGAGCCAGACGCCATCTACCCCACACTGAGTCTATGTAATCAAGTCCCCATTGAAAATACAAATATAGAGCTGGCTGAGTGACTGATAGTCAAATTATTTCCTGATCTAAGCCCCGCAAGATAGGCTTGGCAAAGTAAGACAGTATTCGCTATCTTCTAGAAAACCAAAGAAAATAAAAATGCAGAAAGCTCTCAGTTCAGGAATTACAGCTTCATACTACTTTTTAGTGAATACAGATGCTAGAAATAGAAGCTTGTTTTTGCTGTCTTTGCCAGAGAAAGCGAGAAGCCACGTTCATCATTTTGAAAGAGAAAGACGGCAGCTTTTTTGCACAGAGAGTCTTCATTGTGCTTTCATACAGCTAATGCAAATTCCAAACTATTTGGCTTGGTGAAAGTGCGTTGCTCTTAAAAATGTTCAAGAACCGGATCTCCAAGAAACCCAGACCCATAGCTGTAACCTAACTTTTAGATGCTGGTCTCATCAGCTCTCATTGAATTCATCCTCAGTACCTTTGGCTCACTGTCAAGGCTGACAAATTATTTCAGAGCCTTTTCCTGAAAGTGTGCTGAATATAGAGCTATAGTTCATATACCACTAGTTTGAAAACTATAAAAAAAAAAAAAAAAAAAAATAAAGCAAAACCTCTCCCAAATACT
>VYZM01014688.1:213306-251228 GCA_013398915.1 Dromas ardeola
CAAAGATGGTGGAGAGCGGCCCAGCAACGACTTCCGCCAGCTCCCTCAACACTCTCAGGTGCATCCCATCAGGGCCTATAGACTTGTGAATATCTAATTGGCCTAACTGGTCCCTCACTTGATCCTCCTCAACCCAGGGAAAGTCTTCCTCTTGCCCCGTTACTTTCTCCAAGGCCTGGGACTCCTGGGGGCTCAGCCTGGTAGTAAAGACCGACGCAAAGAAGGCATTCAATAACTCCGCCTTCTCTGCATCCTTCGTCACCATGGCTCCTGTCTCATTCAACAGCGGGCCCACAACTTCTCTGGTCTTCCTTTTGCCTCCAATATACTTGAAGAAGACATAATCTCTGAGGAATCACATAATTTTCATTCTTTCTAACATTGCTATTGTTCTTCATGGAAAAGAAAGGTTTTTCTATGATAAATTCACCATTAAGTTTACATTCTGCTCTCGCTTAATTATATTCAAACATTAATTAAAGAAGATGTTAGTTATATTGGCACTAGTAACTCCTGAAGGTATGTTAGTCTTGGTACTGCAGTCATTTCAGTTTTCTGAGTATATCTCCAACAAAGGGACATAAAATAATGTATGAGATACTTCAATTCTAATGCATATGTATAAGTCTCCTCTTCAGAAAAGCTAAGCAATTATTCCATCAAAAATCAACTGCTCAACCATCACAAAGCCTCTGCTCTTCTGTCCACAATTACTTTGCCTTAGACATCCTACCTTTGAAGAAATATCCACAATAATAGCAACAAAACATGCCCCCTTTACCTGTTTAAGCAGTAGTCAGCATCATTATTACAATCATTCTTGGTATGTACTTAAAAAAAAAGCTATGGTCCCATGCAGTAATGCTGCTTTAGAGAGTTCAGCTAAAAAGAACAGGTCAATGCATCAAGGTTAGTTTCATTTCTGGGAACTGTAGGAACAGTTTGCACTGAAAATAAAAGTTAAAATACCCTGTAGGACACTGGAAGATACAGCATGGATTAGAGCGTACAATGGACTGCAATTGGAGACACATCTACATGAATGTCTGCAAAACTGCAACAGGGGAAAAACCCTTTTAAAGTGCCAGCAAATCTGCATGCCTGCAGCACATGACACCATCTGACCAGTGTGGTCTTCTCCTAACCTTTAAGGCATTCTACTCATCTCTTAAAAATACATTCATTCTCCAGGTTTTCTACCTATTTTCAGTCTTTGTGGATGACAGTGGTGCAGTAACATCTTCAGCAGGGACAACCTGTCAGGCACACACCCACAACCATTCTAATTTGGGTGTCATGAAGAGCTGCCTCAAATTCTGTGCCTATTTTAGGGATGCATAGTCCCCTCCACCCCTCCTAGATGCATCCATTCACCATGCTGAAGTTCCTGCTGTGATCCAGTCTTTTAATAGCTATACAGCACAATGCAGTAAAGTCTGTCTGACACCATGTTTCTCCTCTCCTCCGAATCAGTGCTGCTCAATAAGTAGATCATCCTAATTGAAAGGCTGCTTAAAAACCAATATATAAATAAAAATCATCAGGTGTCCCTGCTGTCCAATAAGTAAACCTGCTCCTCAGATCATGGCTTAGGAATCACGTGGGGACAAGCACAGCTAGCCTGTAATGCTGCAAAGAGGCTGACAATAATGCAATTGGACGTTCCCTTTGAACAAAACTTGGCTGCTGGCATGCAATCTGTTTGAGACAGTACCAAGAGGACAGCTCTGACAAATGCCTTGAAATTCAGTGCCCGTGGCCCTGCCCTTGCCGTGCTGCAGTGTGTAGCAGAGAATGGTGACAGTTCAAATGGCTGGCTGGCAGATACATTCACAATACATTAACATTTTGCTAGAATCCTGCCAAGTGTCTCTCTGGTCTCAGTGGGAACCAACCAACTGCTTCAGTCACATTTGGATGGGACAGCTGCTTCATCAAAATATTCCATCTGTGGACGGTTTTGCAGGGTGCAGAACATAGTAATAGCTTCTTTCACCCCTTTCCAAATGTATCTTTCATTTTAGAAATGTCTAGTTTAATCTGCATTTGTCCATTCCACAAGTATCTTGTTAATAGAAACCAAAGATTCTTATTTTCCCAAGGTCCAACACAGAGACCACAAACTCTGTTCATCAGTCTTAGGGCAGCACCACCAAGACCTGGATCATGCTTTCATTCTGCCTCCAGAAGTATGTAGGGATTTCATTAATAGAAGGTCAAATTACCTAGACGCTTCTAAAGGTACTAGTCCAGCCACCACTGTGCACCCTAGCAGAACCCGTGAGGCAGCCCCTGAATTACCCAAAGGTGAATTACCTCATCTTGATTAGGTTCACAGAAGGTTTCTAATTGTGGAAAGATTCCTGCTTCCCTGCAGGGAGCTCCTGACATGCTCTCAGAGGTATGTGAGGTCAGAGAAGGGCAGAAGCAGGAAAGTCAGCAAAAGCTTCAGTGAGAAAGTGCTTCCTCCTGACTCCCTTGAAAAATAACACAACCTGGGTGTACGTTAACTCATCAGCCTTCTAGGACTATGGAGAAACTCTACTTCCCATTCCACAGTTCTGGGTCCTCCACTCCTGTTAAGCCCTTGTTGAGTCAGGGCAGCAATGAAAAAGAGTTGAATTTTAGCCCAGCCTGGTAATGCTAAGCCTCTTGCCGATTAACCAGGCTGGTGCAAAGCCAAATAACTTAATCTTCAACTCTGACTGCAGAAATAGAATTACAGGTAATGAAACATCTGTTTCCCACTCTGCAAATGGTGTACCATTGTCTGCTTTGGAGTTGATACAAGCTGTGCTCTGGAAACCAAGGGTCCCACTGTTACAGCAGTGCAGCAATCCTGTTCCCCCTTCTAACTCACACGACACTGGACATAGTTTTCTAGACTAAAATAGCCATAGGAACAGTCAAGAATCAGGTAGTAAGTTGCAGTTCACATCAGGGTGCAGGGATCAGAGGTGAAGTTAAAGGAATGTTAAGATTATGAAGAAAAAAGGAACGAAGTTAAGAAGAAAGATCAGGGTGCAATAGGACTGCTGCTTTCCCAGGCAGCATATCTGCAGGGCTGCTTAGCATGTTGCAGTGTGAGCCCCTTCCTACCTAATGCACATTAAACTGAAAATACTGGGTGGAAGTGGAGGGAGGCAACATTCAGAGATCAGCCTCCAGATGGAGACAAGTTCTGTTTGGGTTTTGTACAGTATAATTTCAGAGAACAAATCAAATGTCATCTTAGACAATCAATACAGTAACTCCGAGCATAAATCCAAGTCAGCAAAAGCAGCAACAATTTATGCACACAGCTATCAGATCCATAGCATTTACTCCAAATGTAACGCAAAGAGCTTTTTGGCTTGCAGTCAAGAAAGCAGAGAGTATAGGAGAAAGGAACTAGTTGAACATTACCTTTTCAACTGAAAACTAATCCTCAACCCTTTTAGGTCCAATTTCAAAGAGGACTGAAATGAACAGAAGAAGCTAAAATGGATCACAGCGTATTACAGATAGATTCTTAAATCACTCTGCTAGCAAATCAGAAAATTGATCGTGGTAAGAATGGACGATAAAGCAGTCTACATGCATAAAAGGATAAAATAAATTGGACTTCACCAAGGTGAAGAAGGTGGGCTTCTCCACCTCCAGCAGTAGCAGTCTATACATCTGTCCATAACCTGTTCTTTAATACTTCAATGTAAAACCTCTACAGCCTAGAGATGCATCCAGTAGAGGCTTACCTATTGTAACTTATAAGTGCCCAGTTTTTCCTTACTTACTGGTGGCTCTGATTGCCCTTGGCTGAAGGACTCAGCTGTTTGTGAGCCAAGATCCAGCTTGGTGCAGAACACCTGTGTGACCCTGATTCTGTTTTCCTAATAAAACTGTTGTTGGGAGGTGGTGGTGAACGTATCCCGCCTCATGGTGAGAATACACGAGAGTTAAAACCATGCAAGACCAGAAAAATGAAAACAAAGACAGAAAAGTAATAGCAGAGATGTATTACCTAGCAGCTCCTGCATTCAAAAGGGAAAAAATATCGACATGAAAAAGGTATGATACCCTAATTAAAAAAACAGGCAATCAGAAGATGGCAGCTCAGCAGCATCAGGGATCAGCCTGTTCCAAGGAGCAATGGAGATGAGCTCTTCCCCGTCTGATTGATGAGTGCCTTGCCAACAGAAACACTGTGGTGAGCATATTAATGCTGAACCCGCTAGCTCATTAAACCTAGCTATCTACTCTGTTTTAGCCAGTAAAGAATTGCTGTGTACAAGTTGCCTGCATCCTGCCTGGAGACTCCCCGTGTGCACATTAAAGCTGCCTGAATCAAGCGTGTGGGAAAAAGAGAGTTACAGTTCACCCAGAAAATTGTCCACACAACCAAATTTTTGTAGTAGGCCAAGAAGTTTTCTCCGTTCTGTGACTTCTCCAACTTGCAATCACCTTTTTCTACGCTTTGACCAAGAGGAAGGCTAACCAAAATCCTGTCTCTGAAGCAAACCCAAAGGAGGAATGGGTTAAGGCAGCAATGATTTCTGGATCATTGCTGCTACATTTGCTCCTCCCATCATAACTCTCCTACTACTGCTGAGGTATGCTTTAAAAGGAGCAGATGCTTCCTCGGTCCAAATGATCACTGAGCAGTAAATAATATTCCTTGGTTATGACACAACTAGACACCCTCAAACACCTAGCAGGAGAAGTTCATTTTTTCTGTTGGGGTCAAACCTAGTCATTTATTGCTGCATCTCTCAACAATCTGAGGAAAAAGAAAAAAAACACAAATCCTGCGTCTTCAGAAAACCAAACACTATGATGGAAACCGAAATAAATATACAGCAACATCTAGAAATCTCAGTGAGGAAAAAAATCTAAAAAGCACATAACTAAATAAAGGGCGCTGAGATGTTAAATGGTTCAAACACTATTGTAACATTAACAGTATTGAAACATGGTTAGCAAAAATTATTAAAAAAACCACCCATAATTCTTTTTTTTTTATTTTTATACTGAAATAAAAGTGCTAAAGTCCAATACAAAGAAAAAAAATCTTTTAAAATCAAGATTTATAGATTGCCACTTGGCTTTTAATTTATCTCTTTTCTCTAATTAACAGGCTGTGTGACTGGAAGAGAAGAACATTAATGACACAAGACAACAGTGTCGTCTCCTACTACAAGTAAATCTTGATGAAAAAAAACCAAAGCGGTTGTTCAAAATAAATCAACAGCCTTGGCCAAGTTGGCTGTCCTCATGGCAGATATTTATTGCCTCTCACAATCTTTACAGAGACACAATATCTGGCACCAACTGGTTAAAAATAAATTAGGAAAGGTACTTCCAACAAAAGAAACAAATAATACTGTTCAATATTTTCTTTCTGGTTAAGGTAGTCTCTTGAGCAGAGGAAGCACAAAACAGAGATGTATTTAAATCACAGTGCTCAGCCATGAATTCTATCCTCAGTCAATTTTAGTGTCAATTTAACAATATATATTGCTATTTCATTTTTATTTCATTTTATTCAAGAAACACACCATATCATATTTTCAAGGCCAGTCATCTTGGAAGACTCCTTCTTCAGGCACAGAGTGCTCAGATCTTTTTGGGCTCCAGAAGACACTTTAGACATGATCCCACAGTCACTATGACCACTACAAAGCATAAGGCACCAAAGTTTTTCTGCTGTGAGGCCCAAACCCATGGAGCTAAGCAGCACTTTGGAATAGAATCATAGAATCATAGAATTGCCCAGGTTGGAAGGGATCTTTCACATCATCTAGTCCAACCACCAATCTAACTCTAAGAAAAACCACCACTAGACCATATCTCTAAGCACGATGTCTACCCATCTTTTAAATACCTCCAGGGATGGTGCCTCAATCACTTCCCTTGGCAGACTGTTCCAGTGCTTAATAACCCTTTCAGTGTAAAATTTTTTCCTAATATCCAGTCTAAACCTCCCCCGACACAACTTGAAGCTGTTTCCTCTTACCCTATCGCCTGTTACTTGGGAGAAGAGACCAACCCCCACCTCTCCACGACCTCCTTTCAGGTAGTTGTGGAGAGCAATAAGGTCTCCCCTCAGAATACTTCCCTGTTCCTGTTCTTCCCCGGACGAAGCACTGTACTCTCAGAAAGCTAGATGTTTTCCAATTTAGGCAGAAGTGGCTCCTGCTGCAGGTATCATCTCCCAGCCTAGTCCTGCTGCAAATGTGCATTTTCAGTGCTCAGCACCCAGACCTGATAGACAGTCCAAAGTCCACAGTCATCCAAACATTCACATAGACTTTTAAAGTTTAGTGTACTTGGATTAACAAAAACTGCATTATTAACCTTTACATCAGTAAATAAAGCAATCTTGCAATCTGTTCTGCTAAAAATATAATTTCAATTGACACAGACTTAGGGTTTTTTTGGGGGAACTAAGTGCAATATCAACAAACAGGGCAGTGTAGTTACTCTCAGGCTAAATGTAAGACAGGATTACAAGGTTTAGCAAAGGTCACAGATCTCCTACTGCAGACATTTGTGGTTTCCAAGATAAGACCTGAGGGAACAATGCAATCATCTATTCTGAGCTACACCATGACGTTAGACCCTTTTACTCAGTACAGCAGGGAAAACCCTTCTTCCTCAGTGTGTTCCTACCTTTGAGTTCTTTAAACTGTCATTGAACTAGGTCAAATATTTTCCAAGAGATATGATACTGACCCTGTTTAAAATTTCATCTGGGACAACTGAGTCTGGTGTTTCATACAAAGAGCTTTATAAAATAAATGTTCACGATCCTTTCCTTTGAGTTTGTGTGGCGTTTTTCGGGAAGAATAAAGGAAGATCAGGATCTTCAAGCAATGGTATGAGTTCAGCTTTGTTTTCACAAGATCTTGCCCTGTCTTTGACCAAAATGCCATGCGCTTTCCTAGAGAAAAACAAGGCTTCGGATTTTTCAAATCTCAGTGCCCAGAACCTTCACAACAGTCAGAAAAAACCTTGATGACTGTGGTAACTCTATCCCTCCATGCCATACAGAGTCTGGATACCAACAAAAGATGACAGTCTCAGAAATCAGTTAGGATTTCATGGAAGAGGAAAAATATACTTTTGTGGTCCTTCTGGTTTATTTTTACTTTCCTAAGAACTTTCCAGACAAGCTTTATGGGGTTATGACAAAACAATCTTTTTAAAAAAAAAAATCCATTCTAAGATAAATGATCATTTTTAAGGAGAAAAAGAAATTGCATTTTAATAACATTTTTTACCTTGAACTTTCTACCTACACCAGAAAGGGTTCCCTGACATCCAGATAGGTCATGTGTGTGGAGAAAAGAAAATTAAAAGAAATCTGGTCAAGAGTTTGTATGTAACATTATACCCAGCTGTTGGATCACTAATGTAAGAGTATTGGGTTTATGCAATGAGGTTTCGGTAGCCAGGGGAGGGCAGGGGTGGCTTCTGTGAGAAGATGCCAGAAGTTGCCTGCATGTCAGACAGAGCCAACTCCAGCTGGCTCCAAGACAGACCCAACACTGGCCAAAGCTGAGCTCATCAGAGACAGTAACACTTCTGTGATAATGCATTTAAGAAAGGGTAAAAAATGCCGTTCAGCAGCTGTGAGAGAGGAGTGAAAAAATGTGAGAGAAACAGCCCTGCAGACACCAAGGTCGGTGAAGAAGGAGGGGGTGGAGGTTCTCCACGCGCTGGAACAGAGATTCCCCTGCAGCCTGTGGAGGAGACCATGGTGAGGCAGGTTATCCCCCTGCAGCCCATGGAGGACCCCATGCATGTGCAGGTAGAAATGCCCTGAAGGAAGCTGCAACCCATGGAGAGCCTACACTGGAGCAGGCTCCTGGTCAGGACCTGTGGCCCATGGGAGACCCATGCTGGAGCATTTCTTGAGGAACTGCAGTCTGTGAAAAGGAACCACATCAGAGAAGTTCATGAAGGACTGTTTTGATGGGAAGGACCCCACACTAGAGCAGGGGAGTAGCATGAGGAGGAAGGAGCAGCAGAGATGAAGGGCAATGAACTGACCAGAACTCCATTCCCCATCCCCCTGCACAGCTCAAGCTGAAACAGGTAGAAGAGTCAGGAGTGAAACTGAGTCTCGGAAGAAGCGGAGTGGTGGGAAGGCAGGTTTAGTTTTGTTTTTATTTTTCACTATCCTACTTTATTATTAATTGTCAATAAATAAAAATAAGCTTCCCCGAGCTGTCTGTTTTGCCTGCGGTGATAACTGTTGAATGATCTCCCTGTCTTTATCTTGACCCTCAAGCTTTTCATTTTATTCTCTCCCCCCCTCCTGCTGAGGAGGAGTGAGAGAGATGTTTGGTGGGTACTTGAGGGCCAGCCAACGTTAACCCATCACAGTAAGGTTTATACAGTATGACACTGAGTATTCAGTATGTGCTTTTAAATGCTTAATTGAAGGATGATGAGTACAAGCAAAAAACATGAAGAACAAGGGACTTGGACAACACAACTGGGACACAGAAAGGAGGATACAGCAGAAGTACTGGGATGAGCAACATGTGTGATATTCCGACTAGAGATAAGGAAGACATTTTTTACAAAGAGGGTGGTGAAACACTGGAACAAGAGAGGTTGTAGATGCTCTACCCCTGGAAACATTCAAGATCAGGTTGGACAGGGCTCTGAGCAACCTGATCGAATTGAAGATGTCCCTGCTCATTGCAGGGGAGGTTGGACTAGATGACCTTCAAAGGTCCTTTCCAACCCGAACCATTCTATGATTCTATAGCATGGTGCTGAGCTATCAGCCTGCAGTGGCTAATCAACAGCAGGATCAGCTACCACATGTATCACAGCAGGTCCACCCCAAAACACTTCTTATAATGAAATATAAATTAAACCCATAGCATAAATGGTATCTGGAATTTAAGTAAACACTTAGCACAGAGATTAAATAGTTCAAATAAATGTGTGACAAACAAAAGCAGCCAATAAGAAAATACATAATATCATGTACAGGAATGTGTTTACATGCTCATGACAGGGACCTGCACTACATGTCTCGCCAGCAGTTGCAAGGCAGTTGCATCTCATGGCTTCCTGGTTAACCATGGATACCTGGGCTTGCTATTTACTCAGTAAAGAAGCCTGTGACACAAATATGCTGTTGAAATCTTGTTCTGTGGTTAAAGGTAACGGAGTCAGCGTCCTCAGCAAAAGGGCCCAAGTGACAAGCCAGAGGTCATGATGTGAGCCCATGACACAGAAATGAGTCAAACCCATTTTCTGAGTGCATAGGCTTAACCACACAGCACTGGACCATCTTTCATATGAAACTCTCTAGAAGATAGAAAATCAGCAGTGGACATGAGAACAGAGAAGATTTAATTTGATCGTGAAGCTGGCATGCAGTATTACAACTGAAATGCCTGCATTTTCTTTTTCCTTTTGGCTCCGTATTTCTTTTGTTCACCCTCTTTTTCATGTGCATTATTGCAGAGGAGCTGCTGACAGTCACTACTTCAGATGTGGGACTTTATCACAGCAGGATTAACTAAATCACAAAGGCAGAGCCCATACAGCATCAGCCCCCTTCCTTTTCACATCCCAGAGGCAGATGGCAATAAGAAATGAATTTTCTCATATTGTTAAACCTTATGCTTTTTCACCTGTGAGAAGGATTTTTGCTTTGGTTCAAGGAGGAAACTGATTTTACAATTACAATGGAAAAGATGAATAGGCTCTACATCAAGGTGACTAATATGTTCTGTAAGTTTGTGAAAAGCAGGGATTTTTTTTCTTCTTTTTTTTTTTTTAATTAAAGTTGTCAGGAACTGGTTTTACTTTGCATAGAGCCCTGTGCTAAGACACATGTAGATTATTAGCATGAATTCTTGCAACACAAATGTATGATGATACAATCCCATGTTGGAGATGTTTTTTATCCCACACACAGACTGGGAGCTCCCATGATATTGAGATATGGTAGACTGGTGCATGACACCTTTCTGAATTTCAGGCTATCACAGGATTATTGCTGATGGCAAGGCACTGAACATGAAGCAGCCAGAACTAACTTTCTCAAGATCTTTGAGATGCAGCAAAAAAAAGAACCCCTGCTAGAATAACACAAGAGAAGAATTGTGTAAGAATAATTTGGAGATATGAATCCTTTAACAAGACTTCTCCCTGCAAAGATGATTTTTTATGGTGATAGGGTATATTGTGTGCAAGCTATTAGTCCAAGGATGAGGTTAAAACCACTGTTATTTTGCTAAGGATACATCCTACAGCTGAATGATACCAAATAGACCCCACAAATGCAGAAAAGCCATTTTTGGTTCAATGCAGATAGAAACAAATAAGGTTGTTACTACTTTCAGATTCAATGCATTGAATAGCCATGGAAAACTGTGTCCTGCTTGTGGTTGCTATGGCAAAAGCATATTTCTCCCAGACAACCTACTTTCATCCTGGGCAGCTCTTGGGCTGTACAGGAAGGCTGTTTCAAGGTGAACCCCAGCATGGACAGCCAGTACATCACTCCCAACCTTCTCTTGTGATGCTCATCCTGCTCCAAGGGACCTTTTGAGGCTTCTCCACGTTCAGTCCCGAACAGACATATGTTAACTAAGACAAAAACACTGTTCTAAAGAAATTGCATGGGAAAAAGTCATTCCAGGCAACTTCCTGAGACAGATAAAGTCTTAAAAAGCCATTTAATCAGCATTTTTCTTAGTATTTGAGCTTTGCATAATTATGTTGTTAAGTGGAATGTTGTGATTGTGTTATTAACTTCCTCCAACAAACTATTTAACAAAAATAAGGGGACCAGGTTTTGGGGTCTGTTTCTGATATGTTCTGGAACTGAACCATGAACCATACCCGTCTTCCTCACAGACGTAAGACAATAAAACCTTTTCCTCACTCATAAATGAGACTGGATTTGAGTTGTGAGTGACTGACAATGGGCTATTAAATCTCCCAAGCCATTCTGCTTTTTTTTTTCTCCCCCCCATTCATTTTTCCCCTTGAGAAACTCTGAATGATGCCCCACATGATTCATTGGAATTTAATCACACAAAATGAATGGCCAAGTGCAATCTCCATCTTTCTAACCAATTTTTTTTCATTAACATATTGGTTAATAATTGGTTTTCCTTTACCGTACATCACATTGATTATGCATTAGATCTTCATAGCAGTAGTGGCAATGTAGACATCATCTTCCATTATTGAGGCATTTAATATAAAAGGATGTCTGAAACAGATTAGATAGCCATGTCAAACTAGTATGAAGCTGAAGCTGTTAAAAAAGCACTATTGTTTAAGTTTCGGCTTTTGTTTCTGGTTTTTTTTTTTTTTTAGTTATCTTTGTTAAAGTCAGTACTGGTGCCTTTATCAGAACAAATTTCATGTAGAAGACTGTCTACCTCGTGGCAACTTGTTCACATAGCCATATGCATAACCAAGTTTTAAGTTTTTGTCTTGCTTTTCTACCGTGATAAATTTATAGTAACTTATTGCTCTTTAAATGAAGGTTGAGCTTCCTTCTGCTCCCCATGACCTCAACACCTGTATTGGTCATTATTATGAAGTAGTTGTGAGCTTCTGTCCAGCTGATCTCCAGGTCATGTGGCTGGTTATGCATGTGCTTGCTTTGAGAGTTATTCCTCTACTCTCTGCTTACAGACTATCTCTGGTACATGGTACATCCTGTGTTTACTTAACTGTCAGTGCTGTGATTATGCAGATCCAGAGCCCACTGATGAGTAATGATTGAGCCTAGCTATTCTGTCCAAATCACACAGATTAAAATTTCCAAACTACAGAAGGTAGACAGCCTCGAACTTGAACTGTTAGACATCTGATGTGTTTTACACAATATCCAAGTCAGCCTTATCTTCACAACAAAGGCATTTTTTTATGACACTCATTCCTTTTTTTTTCCTGGCACATCTTTTCACATCACTAACAGTTAACATCAATGAAACATATAGTTCAGCTTTATTTAGCAATTGTTCTCTTGAAATCCAAAAGAACTTTTCAGTGCAACTATTACTCACTTGCCAGTTTCTTTTTGGGCCTCACAACATTTGCTGTTTTTCTTAAATTACCCCACTGCAGAAACAGAGGTCTGAAGTGAAAATTCAGTTTTCATGTAGCATATTTAATCCTTATTGTTGGAGAAAAATCCTTTGAATGTAATCCCTAAAAAATGAGTCAAGATAGAAAAAGAACCCAATATAATTTAGCTCTGTGAGTTTTTAACACTTCAGATTGAAAAATCTTAAATTTTATTTCAGCTTCAGCATTTGATTGTAGCTGCTTCTAAAAAAAATTCCCACAGGCAAACATAGATATCTGCTTTCACTTTTTTCTATCCCTTTTCAATGTGTCTGTGTTCATCTTTCACTGGTTGATCTCTGTTCCTAATGAACTCTCAAGATTCAATGAACTCTCAAGAACAACTCTCAAGTTGTTCTTAAAATGGTTCAAGTTTGAGTTCAGTCCCAAATTCAGGGTGCACAACACACCACGGAAAGTATTTTTACAGGACATGTCTTTTTACAAAACATTCTTCAGTTAGTGTATAAGCAGTCTGACTTGAACACAAATACAAGGAAGAAAAAGATTTAGAAAAAAAAAACACTTATTCAAGTGAAGAAGTCAAAGAGCTTTAAAATTTAGTTTGCTTCATCTGTCAAGAAAAAAGATTGCTTTCTACAAACACATGGAGAAGAAAAAGAGGTCTACCTGTGCATTTCTCACAGAAAGATTCATCTATATTTTATAACCACACATGATGCACACCACTGAAACATTTCTATATCCCAGATGGAAAAAAGAAACTCTTAGTCAAGTGGTTCCCAATTTTTTTAGACCAAACCTTCCTGATACTCTGTTTTCCCAACAGTCCATCCCAATTCATCCCATCAGCAGGTACATCTCCTGACCTGTTTCTAAGTCCTCTCTACAGAAGGCCAACTCTCCTCACACTTTGGTCTCATCATACCTCCAAAACACGCGGGTGATACTGGAAATCAATGAGCTTCAAGTACCACCAATTAATCTGATTAACCAGGATATGAGTAACTTCAAATGAGTTTGGGCTGACTAACTGTGAAGGAGATAACTGATTAAGTATAGGTGGGAGGCTTTGTGAGGACACACAGCACAGCTACAATTTCAAGATCACTCAAAGTCCCAGTCCCACCTCCTTCCTGGAGAAATGAATGCAACAGTAGTGTTACAACAGGAAGGGAAATAGGAAGGAGCAAGAAGAGCTATTGAACCACCCCAGCCTATATTTTACCTGCAAGATTTCTTGCCTTAATGATTGGGTACACTGGATTAGACCCCACACATTAGTGAAGAAAGAGGAAAATTAAGGCCAGGGTAGAAGAACAAATCACCATGACTCCAAATGCTTCCAAAAGCACATAATGCTTTTAACACCTATTCAAATGAAGCGTAATCTTTCTCTGAGTAACAGCAAAGAGCAATGCGGTAAGTGCTATTTAAGATACTTTGACTGTACTGAAAATATTTACAGCTACTGCATTAGTGCATATATTAATTGCCCTTGTAACTTTACTGTCCTATCAAAGTGTTCAGGAGTGATAGAGCCAATGATAGCAGCTGTTTTGAAGTTTTAATTAGATGCAATCAGAATTCATTTAATGAGCTGTTTTCAGTAAACCTGTCAAGTAGCTTATGCTGGACAAACAGGAGCTGCAACATCACTGATCACTGCTTACATGTCTGATCTTAATGCTTTTCTGCCTCTGCTTACTGGTCCAGGTCCACTTTCCATTAAGAGACCCCATTGTTTAGCCATTAGCTCTTCCTACCACTGCTCCAAGCACTCCAGGCTTCCAGCGTCATTTTCACCTTCTCCACTGCTGCCTGCTAGCTCTGCAATAACTCCCCCAAAATGTATACCACATAGTTTCTCCTGGGGAGGAAAAGGGGTACATTTTCCCAGGAATATATTTTATGCATTGATGTTTTCGTTGGTTCCTTCTAAGCAACACGAACCTGTTGGCTTCTACACCCTAAAGCTGTTGAAGATCAAAACAAGCTTTACTGTCCCAGCAAGAGAACATGAAATATGCCTCAAATGATCCTCAGTTTATCTGCTCTGGTGTTCCATCGTAATGTTTGTAATCTGTTCTCAGATAGCACTGTGGCAAATAGTACTACATACTGCACTAATTCCAGATTGGTGCTAATAAAAACAAGACTGGTAATAATATCTAGAGTTTTCCCACTGGCTGTGATTGTGCTGGAGTACAAATGATGCCTGGAGACTGTGCAGAAGGAGATGGGAATTTTATTTCCTTCTTACAGATGATTCACACCATCTTCTTTTGCCTTTAGGATTGCTCCCCTCTAGTGACAGCAGAGACAAGCATAGCTGATTCCCCTTACGGCTACCACTTAGTGACACATAAGTACTAGTTGCTTTATGCAGGGAACGATATCAAATGCAAAACAAGTAACAACATGGAAAGTGAATGAACAAGCAGAATCTGTAGGTCTCATCCTTAGCAAGCTGAGTAGTTTTGTTGATATGATATACAACAACTGTAGATCTCCATCTGCAGGGAAAAAAACAACAAACAAACCAAACAAACCAAAACCAAACCGCCATCCAAACAGCATCCTGATGCCCACCTCACGTTCTGGGGGACAAGTTCTGTGAAAGTCGTTTTCAGACCCAGTGGCTGAGAGAAGGTTGGCTTCATGGTCACAGTGTGAGCCAGATTTCACCTTCATCAGAAATATTTTTGACTTACTGCAGCACTTCAGGTACATTACAGAATGATAGACCCATCATGACTATATGCAGGATTTCCTTATGAAAAGGGGGCTCTATGCTCATTCCCAAAATCCTTCTACAGCATGTTGGCTGACAGCATCCACGTTTTGAGACACAGACTGTTTAGATGTATACAGTGTAGATATACAAATGCAATCTTTCCAGTAACAATCTAGGGCACAACTCAGCGGTTGGACTAGATGACCTTTAAAGGTCCCTTCCAACCCAAACTATTCTATGATTCTATAATATTGCTCCAAAGAAAAAGCCAAAACCAGACTGGGGGATAGTGGCAAAAGAACTCATTTATCTCCCCTGGTTATAGAGAGAGGTTAAGTGGATAGCTCAGATCTTGACGACACCAGGGTAAGCTTTCAAAACAAACAAAACAAACAAAAAAAAAAATCAAGCAGAATTAATCGCACCTTCTGGCTCTGTATCTGTCTTACACTCACAATTTAGTTGCTTTGCGTGAGACAACTTCTTGTGTCAACCAAGGACCTGCCTTCAGGGACAATCTCTTGGAGTTCATGGGTTACACCGTACTTGCAAAGTGCAATAAAAAGTGACTATACTAGACACTTTTTTTTTTAATGTAGACACCTACTTTCCCAGATTGTGATAGACTTTTTATTTGTAATAATATTTTGTCTTCTGTAGCACCTAGCATCTCAGCATGACAGAATACTTCACAAACATTTAATTAAGTCTTATGATGTCCCACCGACATTGGCAGGTAGGTGTTTCATAAAGGCATCAGATATTTAAAATGACTTATGCGCACAGACACACATAACCTGATCATTAGGTTAGGGGCAGAAGTGGGCCCACAATACGGAAATTTCATTGCCACTTCTCCAGCCAAACTACTGGAGGACTCTTTGACTTTGAAGGGCCTTGGGTGGACAGTGCCATCTCAGGGAGCAGTAAAGCTGACAGCTAGAAAGGAAGGTGAAACAAAGTGTGTTATGGCAATCTTCCCGGGATTTCAAGTGACAGAAGTCAAAGTGTCTAGCCCTTGGCTTCATTCGCAGATGGACAGAAGGGTATAAGTTTATTCTCCATCTCTGAAGAGGCTACGGACAACTGCGGTGCCCAAGCGCAGTGTGTTCTGTTCTGGCATCCGGAATGGCATCCCAAAACAGAACAGCAAGGTCAAACCGTTGCCCACATGAGCTGGCAGAGCTGGCTGTGGAGCTGCAAGCTGGCATATGACATGCAATTCCCAGACCTCCCCCAGGCTGCCGTAATCTATGGCCGCAGCACCTGTCTCACTAAATTACAGAGATATGTGCATCCTCGGACAACAGAAAGGAGGAACTAAAAGCTAAGAAGTTGACTCTGAGATCAGATGTATGCTCTATAGAGAGGTCTCAGCCCACTGGCTAATGAAATCAAAACTCATCTGGGGATTTATCGACAGTCCAGTTCATCATAATCTTTATGTCTAAAGCTAACTCTTAAAATCCTACCTTAATCTATCCTTTTTCTTCTGCTCCAGAAGATTTCTGGTAGCCCACTGACTTGCAGAGGTGGCTTAAGAGAGCCACGGGACTTGTGTCTGCTCACGGTGGGTTTCTAAACGTCTTTGGCTGATACCTTTAATTTTGTTTGCCATATTCCAGTGACATGAAGTCAGAGCTGGTAATTTGGTAGATGGCAAAGAGTATCCTGTTCGCTCGTCAAGACTCTCAGCTCTGAATCCCAGCCCAGGACAGACTTCTTCAGTTATGAGAGCCAAGTTACTCCTCCACCACATACTACAGCACCCAAATTTTAAAAATGTGGCAAGAGAACCTCCCTGCCTTGTAGGCATGCTCTGAAGCAGGACGCGCATCAAATTAATAGCGTTTTGCACAGGTACTAATGAACTAAATGTTACCTAAATGCTGTATTTAGATAAACAAAAACTCGAGTGGGAGGCAATCCTTTAATTGCCATGCTCTTAGTTCCTCTGTCTCAGCTTTCCTATCTAATGAAGCAGGCAGCAGTATCTGAAAGAGAGGTCAGATGTTCAGGGGTCCTTGGACATCTTCCACACTGCTGCGCTGGTACAGGCTGCTTAAGCCTCTTACTCATTTCTTTTATTTTTCCCTTTTTATTCCATAAGCCTTGATTGAGTAACAGCCCAGGGAACAACAAGTCCAAAGGACAGAGAGGAAAGGAGCACCTGCCAGACAAACATAACTGGTATATGCACACCCATCTGAGCCAAGCAGGGTGGGCAATTAACTAAATCATTTAATCCATCCCTTCCAAGCTCTCTGTATGTAAATGCATTTGGGACATTCTAGTCAATCACTACATACAATAGAAAGAGATCACTGCAGGATTTTATACATATTAAGGGTTTTTTTAATCTCTGCTTGTAGAGGAATGTTGTTAGAGGCTATGAAATATCGCTACCTATTCCATAAACACACTTTGCATTAGTAGGATGCACTGCAAGTAATTTGGCTAATGTACT
The DNA here is from genome assembly GCA_013398915.1 of Dromas ardeola. Classification (NCBI taxonomy): domain Eukaryota; kingdom Metazoa; phylum Chordata; class Aves; order Charadriiformes; family Dromadidae; genus Dromas; species Dromas ardeola. The sequence goes on from VYZM01014688.1 coordinate 230,568, forward strand.
GCATTTGGAGAAGACCAACAAGAGCCACAAGAAGTAGCTTTTCTGTCACTCCTTAAAAGCTCCAGTCTGCTTTATCATGTCCATATTTTACAAATGTATATGCTGGCATTTCTAAGTAAGATTTATGGTGGCTTGCTAAATGCAGAAGATTGCTTAAAATAACCATCAAGCACTCAGCCTAGCCTAGCTTTCCTGAGACCTAGAGGCTTTCTACTGGGACTAAGCACCTACAACACATTTGAAATTCAAAGCATTTAAAATCAAGATACCTTTTTCAACAGTACCATGTTAAAAGGCCTTAAATAACCTGCCTAGGATCTTGTACTGAGTCCACAACCATAACCAGTCCTCTTCTTTTACAATACAACTGATTCTAATTCTTTCTATGGCTTTGCAAAAAACACGGCCTTAACAAACATGTCACTGATCAGCAAAGCAGCAACTGAAACACTTTCTGCTGGAAATCTCTGTATGTACCACCAAAAAACCCCAAAAGAACAGCATAAAGAGCAAACACCCACTTTTAGAAAGATTTTGCATCCTACTACTGAGAGAACACACATTGTCTTTGGTTATTCTCGAGAAGCAATGCAGGGACCCATACTCTGTAGGAGCTCGCACAACTGCAGACTACGGCACACTTGCAGGTGAGGACAGACACCAGACAGTTCCCTTCCTACCTCATTTAATTTCTTGGAGCTGAACACTGGTGCAAATTTGAGCAGGATGGGAGTGTTCAGCAGCACACAACATTCTCTGAGAATGATTGCCAGGAAATGTAAATTGACAGGTATCCACTGACTTAAGCTGAGACCAGAAAAGAAGCCAAGATGCTCTACAAAAGCAATGAGTGTGACAGTTTAGATCTGACTCTCCTTCCCATGGATGTGAGCAGCTCTAGGAATTTGGGGCCATTTCAGACTTGTGAGAAACTATGTGTGGGAATACCAGCAGCAGCTCCCAGAAGACTTAAAAGCAACTTGTCAAATTCTTGTGAGATTCTGAATTCACTTTTTCAGATCAGAAAGGTTTAAGAAGGGCAGAGTTTTCCTAGATTAATTTGTTAAGGATGATGTTTCCTTTGGCATTTCCAATGGATCCAGCACCCTGATGAAATGGAGGAGGAATCACATGGAGAGTTACAAAGTGTTTTGAGCAACCTGGTCTAGTGGGAGGTGTCCCTGCCCATGGCAGGGGATTGGAACTAGATGATCTTTAAGGTCCCTTCAAAGTTAAACCGTTCTGTGATTCTGTGATTAGGGAATGTTTTCTCTCCCACAACCAGGCAGGGTTTTACTGGTTTTCCACCCCACCCCCACGCCAAATCTTTTGACATGGAAGAAAACATCATTCAGAAGGGGAAAGCAAAGATATTTCTCACCAAGCAGCTAAAACCCAAAGTATAACCCCCTTGCTCCCTGAAACAGGGAGGTGTGGAGGTGTCTTATCTCAGGGTCCTAAGATCAATTGACTTAGAAAGACATTATGAGAATGCACACTTACAATTTACAACCACCCAGAGACATTTTGATTTGCCTCTAGCTGAGGACAGGAAAAAAGAAATAAGGCATTCATAGGGACAAACAGTCCTTTTTTTGACATCAGCCTGAAATAGATTTCATGTAATCTTTATATCCTGCAAAGGTGAAATAAATCTGAGGGACAGCAGACAGGACACAGTGTCCCAGCCTACCATAGGTCCATTTTCTTTCTACATCATCTGTCCGAAATAGCCTTGTGAGGGCTTTATGTCATTTGTCAGCTCCACCTACGCACGCCTCCTGGGGAAGGGCCCAAATAGAGATTTGCATCCCTGAAAATTCTTCATAACTGTCTGTTGCTGGCAGCATCAAGTAACCTCCTTGGTGTCATGCAAAAGGAAGACTGACAGGCAGAGCAGAGAGAGAGAAGCAGGAGGTCTGGGGGCATGAGGTCTGGGGGCATAAGATCTGGCGGGGTATACAGGCTGGAGCAGGGAAAGCAGAGGATGCAGTGAGGGAGGATTCACGAATTCCCGAAGAGGAAGGCTGGGATGGATGTCAGGGCAAACTTGAGCTGAGAGTAGTTGGAAGGTTGAGAGACAAGTCAGAGCCAAAAATCACGTTTGGAAGCTGCTTGGGATAGTTATATGTTGATTTTCTCTTAAACCCTTTTAGGTGGGAATCTGCCTGAGGCCAACCCTGCAGACACTAGGAGTAAGATCCGTTTTGCTGCATAACTGCAGGGCAAATCCCATTTGAAGGAGAGATGAGCACCTGTGTGCATCTAAGACCACTGGCCCTGGAGATCTGAAGTTTTCCTAACAGTGGGCACTGCACTAAGCAATTCTATCTCTGCATGACAAGTCTTTGAGAGCAGACACAGCCTAACACACACAAACCATTTTGCAACTAAATGCATTCAAATTCAGCATTTCCAGTGTCAGCTGGGGATCTTTTGGTACTGAATCTGGAGTCATGTCAGAGAGAAATAATGGTGCTATTGAGGTTTTATCTTCATCACATACACAGCTACTAGATGGTTTTTCTCCAGGCTCCGGGTGGGCAATGCCACATGACAGAGTAAACAGTAAACCAGGTTTCTGGCAATGGCAGCACAGATTTCTTCCTTCCAGAAACTGAAGCCTTTCTGCACACTTTTTGCAGCCTGGCCATAAATCCCTCTTCACGCTAATTTATTGCACTGTGCCCTGTGAATTCACGGTAAGACAGCTTCATAAAAGAACATGCAACCACCCTTACGCTCTGCAATGGCATAAAAAAGATTTAGTGTAAACAAGAATGAGGACTGGTGGGATAGCACCAGTGGGAAGTCTGGTCCTGTGACTAAATTAATACAATGACAGCCACTCTAAAATTTGTCTTTTCTAGCAAAATGATGAGGTTCCATGAAAGTCTCCATGACAACACAGCCCAGCCTTGTGTTACAAGATGTTTATGCAAGAAAGCATCTAACAGTACAGTGCCTGGGGAAAGCCTTCCAACAAAAAAAAACCCACAGGGTTTCAGCTGCTTCCCCCACCTTATTCAGATTATTCTCCATGTGTTTGTTTTCAGACAAAAAAAGGAATTTTACATAGTCTTCTGACTATATCACTGCTTGTTATTTTCAATTAAAAAGACATGCACGGAAATGTCAAATAACCTGACACATTTTTACTTTGGTTAAAGTGCTAAAACCTTGTGGCTTAATAGATTTTCGTATTTCCAGAAGAGCTGTGATGGTTGTTAGTTGCTGTAACAGTGGCCAGAAGTGCCAAACACCAAAACCACTGTTCTCCACAGTGTATGCCATCTAAAATATAAGCTATGCTATCTAAAATATAAGCTATCAAATTTAGACAGCGTATTTTTTAATAAAAGATTCTTCTATGGCAAAAGAGGACATGCTTTTACAACAGACAGGTTCTCACCCATGGTGGGATTCAGCTGCCTAAATGGAGACTGATGCCATTTAAGATGCCCCAGGCTTCCCTGCTAGCCTCCAGCTGCTACTCCAGAAGAGACTAGGGCTCCTGCAGTTCTTGTGTCACATCTGTCAGCATTGTGTGAATAACTCAGACACCAGAACATTTAACATCCAAGTTAAGGGCCTGAGAGAAACTGGTGTCTGGCACTATAAGAGTCAATGGTCTTCAGAGGTCAGGGTTTCATCCCATAGATCTTATCTAGCACATATCCAGAGTAAAAATCTTATCATAAAAAAAAAGTAATCAAATGCTTAGTTTAGACCCCATCTCTAGGAAAAGCTTAGACCTTTCTAATTTCAGGGGCCATCCCACTGATTTCTGTGCTCCTGTGAAGTTTCACAAGGTGTGAATCAAGGCTTATAATTGCAAAAACTGGGGCATCGAAGCAGCCCCCTTGCCTACAGGCTGGCTGAGTTTCCTAGCCAAGTTTGCCACTAGGATCACAGAAACACAGGTAGAACAGAATATTAAAATACATCTTACAAAGTTAACATGGCTGGAGAAGTAGCCTGCAAACAAATAAGCCAGGCAGAGATTATACAAGCTTTAATACAATCTTTTATCAGAGCTGGGGAGTCCCTAATTAAACTAACTATGGAAAACAGTACTTAATGAATCTGTAAATAAATACCAGCAGGAGAGACGGCGGAGCTGAAGAATACCTGCCAGGGAAGGTCTGATCTCCAGAGGAGAGTTAAAAGAGCAAAGAAAGATCAGAACTGCTAGAGCACCCCAGCCCATCTCACTAATGGATATCCCAAAGGGGAAAGGCACAAACATTTGGGAAAACACCCATAACCTTCTGCCTTCCCTCACTAGCTCTTACCATGCACCTTCATCTCTGCTAATTTCAGTGGAGTGTAACATCACTAAATAATCACCACATTCATCAGTTCAAATGTCCTTTGAAGTCTCTTCTTCCACACATTTTATTTCACTGTGTTTAAACCACCGCTTATACTCCAGCAAGTTCTACCTGGCATTGCCTTTGATTAAAAGGGTGTGTGCAATATCTCGCCAAGTCTGGGAAACCACAGCAATCTGCATTTAAGGGTCCGTGGAAAAAGTTACCTGAGTTCGTGACGGAAAGGAGGTCACCCAGAATGAGTAAATCACTAAACTCCAGTCAAACCACATAAATGACATGCAAAAGCTCTGTGGATGCCAAGACTTCAGGTGAGTCAAACCGAATGTAAAGTTTAGTCATTTTGCTCCGGGGGAAGGTAGGCATCTGCTTTCCCTGGGAGCAGGGCTGGTAGTCTTACTCTTGTGGAACACCTCTCCACAATACAAACACAGTATTTTGATGATGTTAGGGATGCCACCCATTCCTCTGCCCACAGCCCGTTGCTTTGTAAGCTCTGCTGAGACAACCAGCCTGTACAACAATCAAAGTGCCTGTCCACAACTTCTCTTCCTTTTGAAAATGATTCTGCCTTTCTTCCAGGACAATGTGTCGCAGGGTTCTCCCAGCATCACTCCAGGAAATTTAAATAAGCCACAAAAAAATACCCAACCACCAAAACAAACAACACACGCTTCCACAGACACCCATTCCTGTATGTTTAGTCATCCCTTAGGTCTTCAGTAGTTCTCTTCAGCATGTTGACAACTAGTACTCTGTTTGGAGGACTTCCCCTTCTTCAGCCCTCCTCAGTCATATTCAACAAAGAACTGGCAAACAACTAATTTCACTCCATTTTAGCTGGGCTGCAACACTGTCTCACAAAACTTTCCACAGAGGAACCATACATTGTGGTTGCATCCTGCAGGAACCACTTAAGGTTGCAATGTCCCCTATCACAGCTTTCCAAATAGTTTTCTCCTCCTTCACTGACAACCATCCTTTCCCAAAAGGTTGGAGCTCAACAGTAATTTTTTTCTTAGATCTTTTCTTTCTAGCTTGCTCTCAATTTTTATTTTTTTTTTCTCTTTTTAAAAGAAAACAACATTTCTGAATTTTCTCATCCCTAACAGTCAAACTCACCTGAGCACCTGAACATATTAATTGATCCAAACCAGTCAATCTCAAGTGGAGAAGCTTGCATCATATCTTAAGTTCAGTAACACTACCACTACAGCAATCCTCCTTTCCCAGCTACTCTCTGGAATAGCTTCTGCTCCTCTAGATGCAGCAGACATAGAGATATTTTACCCAGGAAGAAACAAAAAAAGTCAGAATAGGCTCATATTAGAAAGCCTAATTTTATTTCTATGATTAGCCTAATACAAGTCCATAACTTACCCAAGAACTTTACACAAGCCACTGAGCTGGAAAGTGAAGATGGGGATCAGCAAATAAACAAACAGATTACTCTCTTCATTTTGTTTGAATAATTTGTTTCAACAAGGTTTTTATTGCATCACACTTCATTATGGATACTAATATACCAAGATCCTCAAGGAAAGCTCAGGGACTAGCATCCCAATTTCCATGTGCAGCACAGAAGAAATAATTTTTGGAAGCTCCCTACAACATGGATTTCCCTTATTTTATCAGTAAATAACTTAAACTCTTTCCGTTGCCTCAACCAGATAACTAAAACAATATGATGGTGAGAACAGAATACCATCATCACGGGGAAGACCATAACATTAATGAAGTTATGGATTATATGGTATTTCACCTCCTTTACAGTCGGTTTTTGACAACTGGTCTTGACACCCCATTCAAACAGGAGTCTTCAATGCATTTCAATTACAGGAAGAAAATAACCAAAATTTAGCACAATAATGAACTAACATCAAAACTGACAGACAGCTAGGAGATTTGAAATGTCTCCTTGCACAGAGAACAATATTGATCTGCAACATCTATTTCCAACCTTCAATTTACCCTTTTATCCTATTCCAATGCAAAATAACTTTTTCTTTCTTTCTAAATATGCTTTTCTCTATCTTCATTCTTTCTTAGTTGAAATAACTTACCAGATTCAGAGAGCTTGCTCTTCTGGGTGGCGTCTTCAGAAAAAAAAAAGATACATGCCTTAGAAGGCAGAGTGTTTATAGGAGAAGCTCCACCACAGTCTAGATTATGTTAAGTGGTGGGAAGGACTAAGATCCCAAACATGCGCGTACGTATTCATCTACACCCACAGCATCACCAACAGCATTGGGCGAGCTTGTCTTGTATAATATTGAAATTTAGTTTTGTTTTGTTTCTTCTTCTGAAAGTATGTTGGCATAAGGAGCAGCAATCCCTTTAGAGACGTGTAAGTTTAATACAGTGGTGTTTGCAACAGTAGAACGATGGAGATAGCAGCTGAATAAAATTTAACTTGAGTGATGCAGATAACTACATTTTGCCGTAATGAGACCCCGCTATAACACATGTCTGACCACGATGGTTGTCAGCCTGAGTTAGACCTGGAAAAATGGCGTTCAACTGATTTTTTTCCCCTCTTTTTTGTCTGGAGCGGAACTATATTGTTTTCAGTTTATAGTTCAGGCCTGATGTTTGAGAAACTCAGAATCTAACAACTGAAGTTGGACTTATAAGTGATTAATTCCTCTGAAAAACAAACAAACAAACAAACAAACAAACAACACAGCAGGTTTTTTGTGTCTTTTACAATATTTTGTGCATTTTCAGCTGCTCCAGCAGCTGTGCTGGGGAATAAAACAAGTATAAGACTTGCTTGTTGCACCTGAATGCAGAGTAGAGAGCTGCTGTGAGTCTTTCCTGAAAGCAAAGGAATGTGCTACTTTTTTTTCCAGCTGAAGTCCTTTCCAACTTAGAAATCTTCTGTTTATGGATAAAAATAACACCATGGTGACAGGGCTGTGTCCAGCCCTTCTCTCCAACTCTGAAACAAGACAGCACCTGGCAAGAACCTGCTGGTGTTAATGAGGTGATGTGCAAACATTGATGGAATCAGCTGCTCGGTTCCTGTGCAATGTGACTTTTCCCGATGCACCCTCTTGCCCTCTATGCATATAACTACGCAACCACCACATGTAAGGACTTGCCATTTGTTGTGTTTCTCCTGCATTTTTCGATCTCAGGTGCTAAGCTTTTTCTTTATGCGCCCCATTGTGAGGGAAGGTCGTATTTCCAAAGAATCACATTTCAAACATTTTTATTTTCTTTTTAACCTTTAGCTCCTCTTTCTATTTTTACTCCTGAAACAATTTCCAAGTATTCCTGTCCCCTCCCCATTACCCCTGTCCTAGCTTTTCAAGTTTAAATCACATGGAAGCAGATTGGTTTTGGTTTATTTTTTTCTAGAAGCAGAAGGACGGACATCCAAGATGAACCCATTAATTTGTATCTCCTTGCAGGATTTAATTTATTCCTTACTATCCTCTTCTGGGTCACGTCAGAGGGGGTTTACCAATGTGGACTTTCAGTGGTTAAAAAAAAAAAACATCCTTCTAACCTTCAACATTTATTTACTAAGTATATTATTATTTAGCTTAAATACCTCTGTTCCTTCTGTGGCACTACCTTTCTTTTCTTCTGAGTGTATTTATAGGTAGTAATCTCTGCCTTAATTTCAATTTCTCAGACTCCCAATTATCTCAGCATATCTGCACATCCTATCCTTCATATCTACATAATTGAAGGCTGAAGCATGGCTATTTATCTTACGTGAGACTCAGAAAGAGCGTGGAAGAGCTCTCCCTGTGTTAGGGAGAGCAACCATACATGTCTCCATCTCACATTTTTGATCCCTCAGCAGGTACAGCCCAGACCCACAAGACCTGCTTCCAAAGGAAACCTTATCACTAATGTTCTGTAACCCATAGCTGCAGGACTACCATCCACCAGTCCCAAATGAGCTGGTAGCAGCTCACCAGTCCAGCAAAGAGAACCACCTTTTCTTGGGATTACACCTCCATAGTTTCAAACCTTCACCCACATAACAGAAGGGCTCGAATGAGGTGATGGATCTTAGATTTGCTTTAAAAGTAATTCCTGGGACATGGGCTGTAGTTAAGGGTTTCCCATTGGGAGCAGAGTTAAGAGGGAGGGAAACAGTTAAATCATTTGGCCTGTTTAAGATTTTTTTTTTCTGGTTGGTTTCGGGAGTTTTGGTGGGGCACTGTTATTCAATGGAGGTCCTTGTCAGAGGAAATGGTCACCACACACATAAACAGATAACCAGGACACTCACATTTCTGCACTTGAGAAGTCTGAAATATAACAAATTGTAGTGAACAGATTAGGCGAGATGAATCAGGCAACGAGAGACAACATCTTAACTGGGGGAGAATCTCAGCCTCAGTGTCAGCATGCCTATATCCCTTTCAATTAAATGACCCAGATGAGTGATAAACATGAAGATAATAAAGTAAAGTAGCGTTCAAATATGAGTAGCAGCTCACTGCTGAATGCAGCATATCAGGAGTTGCTGTTCATGGGAAAAAGTTTCCAAGTGAGGGAGATCCATTTTTCAAAGGCCACTGTAGACTGCTCTAAATTCTAACCTCAGAAAGTCTGCAATGATGTATTTTAGAAAGCAGATGGTTAGGATGGGATGTGGTAAAATAATATAAGATAATGAATGCTCTGGAGAAGAATCTTTCTTTCTCATGAGTCCAGATAGATGTTCAAGGAAATTAAGAGGTGAGGAATGAAAGGCAGATCAAAGGAATGTCATTTCTAACTCACCATGGGATTAAACTGTAATTAATTGCTATAGGATGGGGATGAGGCCAAAAAATAGCAGGATTCTAAATGGGATAGAACATCTACACAGATAGCAGGAGAACCCACAGTTATTTTCATTGATGATTAAAATTTTTAATTAAAATAATTCACCTTATCAAAATATTAAGAAAGGATGATAAATCTCATGCTGTAGGGTTTAAGAGAATCTCCAAATATTAAGGGCTCTGGATGAGTCACAGCTTGCAGGGCCGATTATTCACATCTTCCAATTGTTAATTCTGACATTTCAATCCTACCCTATGGTTTAAATGAATGGGATTGGCCCTCTGCTTCTCTCAGGCTAATTGGAATTTCTCAGCCCTAAACAATACTGTCCTTGTGCCCAGAGTACCTGCGGACTGCAGGTGCTGAAGGACACATCGCTACTCATTACTTCAAAACATATTTCCATGAGCATTTGTATATGACTATTAATCAGCCCAAAGTACAGAGTAGAAGATAAATTATATTCAATTATCCCCTGTTGCCCTCTCTGATATAATAATTACTAGCTTCTCTTTAAAACTTATCACCTTCCTGGTTTTCCACTAGCTTCCTACTGACTTGGTAAAAATAAAATAATAAAAAATTTCAGAGTGGCCTACCATAGAGATATGACTGTATAGAGAAACAAAGTGTGACGTGTGGGAACCAAGGACTGAAAGCAGAGATATTGTCTTTTATTGGATCAATTCAGGAGAACTCCAGAAATGGTTTCCATCTCACATGTGTCTTTGACCTGGTGATGTTAACTCAAGTGTACTTCTTCTTATCCTCAGTAAAGTGCTGAGGCTAATGACTTTAACATTCAGATCAATAATCCCTTGAAACAGATTGAAGTGAATTTAAGGCAGAGGAAACTGTAGTATACTGAATCCCTGGGGACCCACCTTGTATCTCTTCAAAACAGTTAGAGCATAGGCACTGTAAAGTCTACCTTGATCATGACGCTCTGCCAGCGTGGTCCAGACTTGTTCTGGAAAAACTGCTTCCAGGGATGACAGAATAAACCTCCTCCCTCTTTAATTTGACTGCTTAGGGTGCCAATTAGCACAGGTTGATAGGAACTTCAGTATGATGAGAAATCAATTGTATGCCCAAAGGTAGAGCAAAAAACTCATTTCCTGTTAGGAGGGAAAGAATCATGCAGCCTGGTTATTGCAAAAATTAGAAACCCTAGTGAAATGCGCAAACCTGAATGCAGTTAACTTTTGTTCTTAAACTTGAAACAAATCCCTTTTCTAGATGTTATTAGATAAAAATTTGTAAAGATGAAACTTTATTATAAAGTTGTGTATTTTGTTGGTAGCTCTGGTTGGTTAGCTTTGTCATATTCCAATGAAGTCTGCTGCATATCTAGTGGGTTTGAACTTACAGCAGGAGCAAGTGAGAGAGAGCTAAAAGCACGTACATCACTGATATTGCAGCATAGGGGTGTGCAGCGTGTTACACTACAGCAGTAGAAATATGAGGCTTGCCGCCCACTCCAGAATGACTTTCAGAGCACACGTGGCTTCCTTTTGTTTACCTTTTTTTCTCTTTAAAAATATCTCCTGCAGTTGATTAACCCACCATAAGTCAGATGGGATCCATCTTGGCATCTGCTTTGCAGGGTGGGGCTCAGTTGTCTTTTGACTTTCTTTTTAGAGGAAAGAAATGCTCCAAATCTAAGGTAGGCCAGGGTGCCTCCATGAGTCCTGCAGTTGTTGTCCATGGCCCTCAGAGAAGAGCAGATCCTTCACATCCATTGACTGCTTCATGGATCTGGCCTAGAGAGCTCAGCAGCTGTAGATCAGAGGTGCTGATCTGTGATCATCTTTTCGACAGTTAAGGTATGCCTAACCAGATCCATAATTAACAAGAAGCTGTTGTTGAGCTCATCCAGTTGTATTTTCCAATAACAAATTCCCTCCTACTGCAGGATCTCAAGATAACAAAAACATCCCTGATCGCTTTCTTCAGGCACTAGTACCTTTGTTTTGCAGAGGCAGCCATATGTATTTATACGCATGTATCAGAGCAACAAACCTCCCGTAGACTCATCTAAAGACAACACTGATTTGATCTTTCCTTATGCTCGCAGAGTGCTGAGTTACACTGAATGGCCCAGATGTTTCCTTCCAACTAACTACACATTCCTGTGTTTTGTTGGACATAAGATACATTTAATTCCCATCAGTATGCACAGTGCTTGCATACGCACTACCATGAGTCAACAGGATTTCAGGATGAGAGCCCTCGAAATTAGGAGCTGCAGAATCCCTCTTTAGCTCCTGTTTTATCCATGATGTGCCAGAAATAACAGTAGTTGCTCCAGGCACTTAACTTGCTGCATAGAGTGTACCCAGTGTACATAATTTTGCTTTGAGAGGTCAGAGCAGCTGAGGGTCTAGATCATATCTAACCCGGGGACGACCCATAAAATGGCAATTCCTCTTCTAGGATTACCAAAGAGGTTTGCATGGGGAAAGCACAAGGGAAACATAAGCACCCCATAACTGTATTTTCTGCACCCAGTCTCATTACAAAACACAGCTGGAGCAGCCACAGCCATGGATTTCATCCAAAAATTCAATGAATAAACTATTCACAATCACATGGGAGACTCTCAAGATCAGTTCCATTGCCCTATCTGTGTTGATCTTAATCCACATCTTCTCCCCTCAACCTGCTCAAAGGGTTTGGTTCTGTGAAATACTATGAGCTGGTTTGGAACCAGTGTGTACCTCATGTTGAAGTTAGCCTATTCTGGCATTGAGAGTCTAAAAAAAGGTTATGTGAACCCAGTAACTACACAGAACCTTCCCTTGCCTGCCCTCAACATTTCATTAATTTTTACTTCTTCCCTTAGGTGCTCGGTGAAGCAAAGACTAAAAAAAGTTTTTCCCTTTTTCTTCTCAAGGGGATATTTATCTTAAAGCAAAACAACTACACTATCTCTCCCTTAGCCTAAAAAATATATCGCTATTTAAATCAAAGCAAAACCATTCAATAAACTAGAGGAGGGAAGCTACTCCCTAGTGCTGTTGTGAACATCTTCAAACCAAGTGTTTAAGGTCTTTGCCTTAGATTTGGAGTTGTGGTTCTATGGTTCCTTTAAGCAGAAGGAGGAGTTAAATCTCCCAAACCTCCATGAGAGCTCTACCTACTGGTTTATTGGATGAAAGGGTGCCATAATACCATTCCGTGTCCTGCTCAAGGCCAGCTCTGTAAGGGATGCTCCAAGCCTTTCTACCAGATTGAGAGATACAGGTAGATTATCACCACAAAAGACTGTTGTTTTGGATAGACATATGAGCAAATCAGGATTTCCAAAACTGAGGCACTTCTAAACACATTCAAGAGCAGAGTGGTGAGTACCTGAGGAATTTACCTCAGTGTATCTTTTCCAGAGCTGGTCCTTATATGATTTATTTCAAGCAGCCATATGCTGTTTAGAGAAATAGTTCTCTGTACTAGTTGACTTATATCTGAGGAGAGTGAAATTATGGTTCTGTCATTCTTACTTGCTCTTATTAAAAGCAGCTTGTCCTACTCCCCATTTGATGTGGTGTTTACTGGCTAGTTAATTATTTCATGTGACTGTCCTGTGAAAGTGGGAACAAAAACAACTTCTCAGCTGTGCACCAGAAAAGCTGGAGATGGTGTTAGGAAGCATGCTTTATCAGAGTTTTATCCCACAAGGCTGATTAACATTGATTTTTCAGAGTTATCCTAGCTAGACTCATGATCTTGTGTTCATCAGATGATTCTTTCCACCCTAACTCTGCTGCAGAACTGCGCTCAGATGGTTGTTACTTAGGGTTGTTGCCTTTTAATTTTAGCCAGGATAGAAATTTCTCCCTTCTGTATAAGTCCTTTCTTTAACAAAACCTTCTCAAATGGTATTTCTTCTACTTTGGCTGTGCACACAGATAAAACTCTCTCCTCTGTTCATCTCCTTTCCTCTCTTTGGCTACCACAGCTTTCCTTTTACTCATTCACTCGGCTGCAGCCAAGCTGGGCACGTTGCTCTCAGTGAGCTCCCTTTGATCATTTCATCTACCTCTACACATCAGAAACAAGCTCCTTTGAGCAATTTTATAATTTACCCCCCATCCCATTTAGTTGACTCATTAATGCCTCAAAACAAAACCAATTTCTGGTGTCCTTCCACCAGCCTTAACACTAAGAGATTAAATGAAACACAGTATTGCTCGCAGCTTTCCTTCAATGGCATCCACCTCTTGCTCTGGCATGAAGTCAGGATGTTGACAGAGTAGGGATCCAGCTCTACAAAGTGTCTACTGGGAACACACTGGGACTCTGCTGCTCCTCATCAGTGCTATGCCCAGCTGGGTCAGGCATTCCTCTGCACATTCCCATTCTAAACCTCCCCACATGCCACTGGTTCTCAACCCTTACAGACATCTACAGAATTGTAATAACACTGCAATTCATAATCATTACTTCTCCAACTCACCTGTTACTACCATGCATCAAGACCGATAGATAAAGCAAAATGTATTATTTGAAAGATAGTCAATCTCATTATCAAAATGTCTTCTTTTTTTTTTGTTTGTTTGTTTTTTTGTTTGTTTTCTTTTAAGTTGTTCTACTTAAGTTGTTCTACTGTTCCCATTGCATTAAGAAACCCATGATTTTAAGAATCTGACAATATCTATGCTTGTTACTTGAGCTGCCTGTATACCAAGGCTTGAAATGAAGAAGCTTCACCTTCTTTATCAGATGCATATTTTCAGTTCACAGCAGATGTCCTTATATCTGAAATCACTGTGTGAACTCAGAAAAGCTAATATCCAGAGTAACACTGAAGACCAGACACAATCCATCAAGAAGAAAAACATTTGCCCGTCCTTTCTCTGAGGAGCCTGTGTAGCCGATGAGGAGAACCAGAGTCCTCCAGACAGGGACTCAAACCTCAGGACAGGATTAATTACTCTGAAGAAGGCAGTCTATTTCTACAGAATAAACATTTGCCAGACACATGCAGTCAAGTATCTGAAATCTAGCAGTATGAATCTGGACTTTTAAGAAAGTCATTAATTATTACAGTTGGCAATGATATTTAAGCATATAAACTTCTATAAATTCATGAATCCATAACAAAAAATCTATTTTTGTGGTTATAAGCATTTCTGATTTTTTCCTTTTCTCCACACCAGTAAGCTTTTACAGTGAAATGCCTGCATAACATTTTCCTTCCACTCTTTTTTCGTTTATGCATTTCGGTTTCAGGTATCATGAGTGAACTTCGAATTAATTCATTTTTCCATAGTTTTACTTTAAAATCCATTTGTTATGCAGTGCACATCCTTTAAAATGCACTTCAGGGATAACTCCTTGCTTTTTTGTTATGCCTTTACAATGTTGTATAAATCAATAAGAATTTTTCTTTGTTGTTTTCAATGTTAAATTTCCTGCATGATTACACCTAAAGGAAAGAAATGCTTCCAGAGGAAGCAATGGTCTATGTCCCCACAAGACACAGATTTACAGCTGGTATTTCTTTCTAGGTCCAGTAATTTTTGTTTGTAGGCTGATACTTTTCATGGAAAAAGACAGCAGATATAAACAAGTGATGTGAAGAAAAAGCACACGGATCATTTTCCTCACTCCAGTGCATCCTATTGAGACAGAAGTTAATGAATGAGTGAGGTCATGTTTTAAATATGGTTCGGATTAGTCATGAACTGAATTTGTTTCTAATAAAGGCTTCCCAGTGACCTGTGTAAAAGATACTTGATCCTCTCCCAGACCTCCCAAATAGACCTAATTATCACCTTTCTTGTTTTTTTCATAGATAGGTAGCTAGAAGGACTCTTTGGCATAAATTCCCCCCGTCATGACAGCTGACATGCTGTAACTGCCCTATAGCAGAGCAGCTTTGTGTCTAGGGCTTGTCATCCCTTCTCAGGAACAGGAACTCATTACAAAATTTAATGCAAAGGACCACAGAATACCATAGTTCGCTTTGACTAAAACTGAAATAACGCCATCTTTTTCATTGTAGACATTCTTGAAATATTTTAGTCAGAGTTGCCTTCCTAGCCAAAGAAAAAGAATCATCACTTCCTTGGATTGTTATTCTCTCTTTTCTGCATCTTCCTTATTAACCTACTTGATCTGTGTGCAGCTTTCGACAGGAGGATTGGGGCTAGAGAGGGGAGAATAAATGGACACCCGTTTTCTCAGGTCCACTCTCTTTTATTGATACCACCTTATTCACTGGGCTAGGTAATGTCTTCCACCATCTTACATACTTAAGCATTCTGGTCTTCTGTGTTACAGAAAAATTCAAAGCAGAAGAAGCGAAGGCAGTGCAGCTACTCTGACTAGGAGAAGGGTGAGAAAGCCTGTCCCACAAGAGCCAAGCATAGGGGAGGGTGAGCAGAGAGAAGATGTCAGGACTGGGAAATCACTCCTTCAACCAAACAACAATCTCAGCTCATAGCTTAGCAGAAGCAATCTCTATACAGGGAAAAAAAAACCTGAAAATTAGAAGAGGGCTTCCTATGACAGAGTGGTGAAGTACTAAATCATCCTTTTGATCAAGCAATAGGGGAAACATTTGCCGTATGGATGCCAATAGCACAGGTTCCATTCTATCACTTAGAAGGTCCTTTCCAGCCCCATACAGAATCATAAAACCATAGAAAGGGTAGAGTTGGAAGGGAACCTTAAAGATCATCTAGTTCCACCCCCCTGCCATGGGCAGGGACACCTCCCACTAGATCAGGTTGCTCAAAGCCCCATCCAGACTGGCCTTGAACACCTCCAGGGATGGGGCAGCCACAGCTTCTCTGGGCAACCTGTTCCAGTGCCTCACCACCCTCATAGTGAAAAATTTCTTCCTCATATCTAATCTAAATCTACCCTCTCTCAGTTTCCAAGCTTCTTCCTCCAGGGATTAAGTATTTAAATGCCACTGTTCCTGCGGCCTGTGCAGACTGAGTACGCTAATGTAGTCTCGGCCCCACCACACCATCTTAAATTGTGTATATTATTAAAAATAATAAAAAAAAAAAATACAGAAAATTGGCTGTGAAATCCAAATTCATGGTGGGCAGGGTAAAAGTCAGCCAAAAGAAACTCGTGCCCCAGTCTTCCAAACTCTCTTGGACTCCTGTTTTACTGTGGGACATTTTATCCTCTGGAGCTACCTCTTTCTAAAAACTACTGACAGGTTCTAGAAACTAACTTAGACTACATTACTAAATTTTAGATGGCTACATATATGGGAGCTGAATCTGAGCATGACATACATGTCAGTTTTGAATACGTGCTGCATTGGGTAATTCTTCCTCCTGTGGTAGGCTAAAGTGACCTTATCTGTGATACTGCTCCAGAAGAGCAGCAAAAGGCATAGAAGGAAAAAGACCACAAAAAGAAACACAAGTGACACTACATAAGCTGTCATCTCATCAGGTCTTACCATCTCATGGCTAAGTGTCAGCCTTGGAGTAAGTGGCCTCCATGCAGTTGTGAAACATCACAAACTAATTCTAGATCTGTGCTTCCTGGGGGCGCTGGGACAGCATATATAAGGAGAAAATGGAGAGTGTGTGATCGACTGTATTGTGATTTGTTACTATTACTGTGTGCCTTTTAAAGTCTGTCACAGCCCTAGTGGCAACACCATGTTCATACTTCAGTAAGTCATCTTGATGGAAGTGGCTGTATTATGGATGCGACTCCTACCTCAGCTATTCTGGTTTCAGCTTTGAGACGTACATTAAATTCAGTGGAGCAACTCCACACAGACACAGAGCTTTTAATCAGGTTGACACCCCATGTCCTATTCAGTGCAGGTTCCTGTCTATAGCCAACCAGGAACACCTGAACTGTTCCTCTGCTGAGAGCTAATGTTTGAGCATGGTCCATCTTCATCTTAATTCTGCACACAGCTGTCATTAGCATCCCCAGGCTCACCCACAGCATACCCATAGTCCCAGGCTCTACTTGTGAAACTAATGATATGCTAATCAGTGCTGTTCTGTGCAGCTTTATTGTTTAGCATGCCTGGCAGGGCTATATATTTGAAAAAGCAACATGTTAGAGAAAAAAAGAAATCTCATATAACTTCCTCTTAGGATGTTCAAGTGGTACCTATTTTGAAGAATGTAGGGAGCTGAATATTTCTGTCTACAACATCCCCTTGTGAAAGGATAGTTTTGATCTAATCTTGCTAATGATGTCTGTCATGCCAGTATTTTGCTGTCTCATTGAAATTGAAGTTGTGAAGTTTTAAAATAGTCTGAAACAAAGCAGAATAGGACAGGTGGTAAAAGGCCTGCAAGGCTGAAATAAGAAAGAAGTGTAAAGAGACTGAGCTCACCCAGTTTAAATGAAGGGAAAATGAGGTGAAGGGAAAATGAAAAACTGTGACTATTTTTCAAGTGAAAATTAGATGAGGGCAAGAGCAATCTGTTCCAGGCTGCCCTGAAATATATTCCAAAAAGCTTTTGCCTTATATTTGAGATGAGGAAAAACTTCGATAGAAAGGATGTTTTTCCACTGAAAGTCATTTAATCCTCAAAAAGGCATCCAACAAAATTCCTGAACTACTCCTGATGCTGAGTCAGCTGCTCTTATTGCTGAGTATTCAAAAGATTTTTAGCAAATGTCATCAGCAGAATTATGTAGGATCAAAAATACCCTCAAGGAAGTGAGTGCTTATAGTATGAATGAAAACACAGGGTGATTCTCACCCTCTTAGACCATACCAGGGACTTCTCTGGTCTTCCACAGCTGGAAGTATGGAAACCTTATCAGGTTGTTGATGAAGGTTTTGGACTAGTAACAAACTCATGTCCTCCATTATCAATACGAAAACAATATATAAAACATACAAGGAGACATCTTCAGACATGACGACCCACATGAGGAGAAGAGCAGGGTGAAAAACCACATTCAAAACAACCTTCAGAGAAGGAAATGAAGTAGTTTTAGGAGGCTGTACTTGGTGAGAGGGAAGAGGTCCTCGAGTTTTAGCTGCTAACATTGTTGTTTGGGATTTCCCTTGGAAACTCTTATTTACTTATATTTACAGGAAACAGTAAGCTCAGATGATTTAACAGGGCCTAAAGCTGGCACAGGCGGAAAACTTGCTGCCTCTTGCTTGTTGAGACAGATCAAAGGGAAAGGCTCAACACTTGGCAATAGGGGTGGCTGAGAGATGCCAATCTCCTGTTCCCAGATTTCTTGTGTTTTTATTCTCCTAAAACATGATTCTCTGTGCAGCAGAGTCCTAAGTCTCTCCTAATTAGTCAGAAATAGGAAAGAAATAACAATGTGATGGCCGGCCCCTGCATTGATGGATGCCGCTGAGCCATAGCATGGGGAGGAGAGATCTCTGTGTTCCCAGAGAGGGAACAGTACATGCTTCCTCTGTAAATTGTTCTAATTATGCCCTAATTACTGTACCTAGAGGAAATCCTTCAGATGCTCTGTGCTGAAGTCTCACCTTTACATTTTGACAAACAGCTGCAAATTGCTATCAAAGTCATTAAGCTATTGGTGAGAAGGTCACCAGCCAGCTTGGTACCGTAGCTTTAACACCCCCTCGGTTTCCTTCATTCACTTTTATTTGCTCTGCAGCTTACATGCAACCCAGACACGGAACTGTATTACCATCTCCCTCTGAGAGAAGAATTTGTGGCAGGTGCTTCATACCATGGTCTTCAAATAAGGCTCAAAACCCCAAGTCACAGTCTTACAGCAGCTTAATATGTTACCATCTCTAAAGATCATGAATTGGAGCCCTCAGCTGTCACAGTTCATATAGTGGAGAATAAACTTAAATGAATGGCAGCTTAATTTAGTGGGCTTGGCTAGGACATTTTCTGCTCTGTCACCTTTTCCACAGAGGTGGTCATTTGGCCTAAGATGCAGAGCAGACAAGTAGAAGTTAACAAGAAGTTAAAGCGTCCAGCACAAATCCCAAGTCCTCCAGTCCTCTGCCATACAAGCTTTGTTGTTCCAGTTTTACTCACATTAACATGACTACAAGATACTGCATATGTGAAGCACATTTCAGTAGTAGGTAGGACATCCTGCTGAAAAGTCTTAGTGATTGATGACAAAACCTGAATCAGGCAGTTCCTCACCCGTTTTGCTGCCACGTATATGAAAGACATGAAGTCACAGCAGGGCTTATTGCATCAGTCCAGCATATGACATTCTACTTTTAGAATGAGGAGCAGCTAGAATTAGCTAGAATTTAGAAAGGAAGAGCTAGAATGCAGACATATCCTTGAGGTCATGCGGTAGTGCTGATGGACGAGTTCTAAAACAAACCTTCAAGCCTTGATCTAGCCACTGGATATTATTTGGTAAAATAATCTGATTGTAAAAAAACCCATGCTTTCAGAAGTGTCAAATACTAGTTCTCATGCTGCTGTGAGATTTGTGACTGGTATGAGCTCTCAGTTTCCTATTTGCATGGAAAAGAAACATGGCACAGGTGTAGGTGGAATATTCATGCATGTTCTGGTTTTTCAGGAAAATGTTTGTGATATTGTTTCTGGAAGACCTGGTACGGCTCATGTTAAATCACAGGGATTCATCAATGCTATAACAACCCATTCAGGAAGGTCTAGAAGACCGTCATGTTGGAGAGCTGGAGGAGCAACCTCCTTGGTCTTCCCAGCTAAATGCACCTACAAACATGACTGGATCTATTTGCTGAAGGTCTTACGACCTGTGGAGCACTGATAAATGTGTTCATACACTCTAGCTCAGCTACAGGTTATGTAATTGAATGCTGACAGAACAGATGCCTTGAAGATATGAAATGAAGATACGGTGGAACAGTGAAACTTTTTTGTATAAATTAGTTATGTACAATCCAGTGCAAAGATGTCTGTCCATCAATCCAGTAAAAGCAAAACATCGTCCTGGGGTCCTTATTATTCTTCTATTTGTAAAAGAAACAGGACCCCAGTACCCTTCAATGGAAGCTACCATACAGGCCAGATGGTTTTTCAGGCTTCAGAATATTTCTTCCAACTTTGGTTTTGTTCAAATATTTGTATTTAAACCAGTTATAAATATTACATAAAAGATTGTACATCAGATAATGCAGCCACCACATGATTTTCGTCATTTCTATCTCAGGACACAGGGTAATTACCCCAGGGACATCTGATCATAGTCTTAAGACAAGTTTATATTCATTAGAATTCCTCCTTTGCCAAACTATTTAGGAAAGCCAAGAATCTGACTGTATTAAAGAGAAAAAGAAACAATCCTGTTCATCAAACTTTGTAGATCTGGTTAGACTGACATTCTGTGTATCTCAAAACCAAAACCCAACATCAACAACAAGCTACAACAGAGCGCAGTTATTGCACAGTGGGTAAATAATGTAATAGATGGAAAAACAGGAGGCATACAAGACCAACAACAAAGGTGAAAACTGTTTTTTTAACTGATATACTGCCTGATTTTGTATGTTTTTGTCTGGAAGGTAGGGCAGGCAATGACTACACATCAAGGAAAAGAAGAGAGGAGAGGAGAGGAGAGGAGAGGAGAGTAG
>VYZM01014688.1:253864-303624 GCA_013398915.1 Dromas ardeola
CCAGCCTCATGTCTCCGTGTATCTGGCTCCTTGGATTTTGCTCTCAGCTTTGTTGGCTTGTAAACCCCGTCAGCTTTAGCAAGTATCTCTTCTCCTCTATCATGGTGCCTGCACAAGAAACAACCATGAACACAAATGAGAGGCTTTCAGCTGTCAACACTCATTCTCTGTCAACACCCTCTGCTGTCAACACCCTTTATCTCCAGTTTACCAGAGGTGGGAGAGATGGGATTCAACTCCAAATTCACATACCTACATCTAGATGTCTACATGTAGTTGTCCAAGCTCCCATTAAGTCAACAGAGATTTGGTCAGTCAATAAAGCCTAGAGAACAGTTCATCTCTCATCACTGTTGGGTAGATCTACTCTTCTTTAGGTTTCTCTGGAGCCTGTTGTGCATGTTAACGCTTACTTGGATGAATATTGACACAACTAACGTGCATGCTGACACTCGGAAAGACCTTAGGTCTTGTCATAATAAGGAGTCAATCAAAAGAAGGTCCTCCCTTTTATGGAAGGTGCATGTGCTACCACTGCATATGGGGGTGCTGTGAGGTGCTGAAGCATCCTAAAAGTGCCCATGTCTTGAGAGCTTTTTGTTTCTACCGTATTTTCCAGAAGATTTATAAACTTGGATATCTGTGAGCCAGCAGCAAAAGACACATCTTTAACATTAAGATTACCAACAACTGGAATTTCAGCTACTTTGTGCATTAAAACATAATGAGAAAAAAAAAAAAGAAAAAAAAAGCCTAGTGTCTTTTCTTTCTTCAGTTCGCAGTCTTCAGAATGACTGAAATAGTACAACACACAGAGACACATACACACCCTTAAGTCTTAGGCACACACCCAGCAAGAAAAAAATTCATCCAGGATAATTAAAGTTTGGCAAAGTTACAAGTAACAGAAATGAGGGCAAGTCTTGCATAATCTTAACCCTTTCTGGCTCTACTAGCTCAGCTTATGACAATAAAATCTTTTCCTCAACCAACACCACACAGATCTTTCTCCTCCTCTCTGTTTTCACTGACTCCTCGAGGATAGAGAGTCCTATTCTCCATTCTTGTCTCTTATTGGTAAAAGCACAAAATTGTTTTTCTTCCCCAAATAAATGAAAAGCCAGTCTTCTCTCAGTTCTGCCAGCGTACTTCCACTCATTTCATCTGACCTCCTGTCAGGTTACTCTTGTGTCACCTAAATGACTGCTTCTCAAATCCTTGCCTCTTTCAGAAATTTCCATGTGATCTGCATTGTCTTCTTTTCCCCTTGTACTTACCCACCACCTGTACACACCTAGATTTTTTTCATGATTTACACTGATAGTATCTTTTTAGGTCAGAGACCACTGTTCTGTTCTGCGTTTCCACAGCTTTCCAATGCAATCCTGGCACAAGACTCATCTTCTTAATACCAATGCACAGATACAAAGACATGAAAGACATGTACAGCTAATGGCTACAAGCATACCTTAGGAAATGTTTCAGCTAAGACCTTCCACTCAACAAAAAAAGTGTTATTTTCCTTATTAACCGCTAGGTCAAAACATAGTTTTCTAACCTTTTCAATTAAAATGCAGCAAGACCTGATAATGAATCACTGAATCTCTCTACAGAAACTAATCACCTCTCACAGTGCATCTCTTCTTATTGACATTCCCCTTGGCTCAGGAGTGACTCACCAGCTGCTGAGCTATGAACTTTGAAATGTTTACTTTCACACTACACAGTTTTGCCTCTGTTGCTAATGAAGAGTGAGGACAAGGCAGGGAGACCAGCTGCTCCGTGCCAGGAATGTCTCACCCTCAATCATCGCAACAATCTGACAGTTGAAAAAATTCTAAAGTTTTTACACAATACATTGAAAACTATTATTAATTAGTCATTTTCAAGACTCTCATAGATGGAAACAACAAATGAAAGAGATGCTACGCTGACCTACCTACAAAAGCTTATAGTCAAAGTCAAAATCAGCAAAGATTTCTACTTTTGCCCCAGTTCTCTGTCCTCCAAGTATGTGTGTGACAGGTCCTCCTCTGGGCTCAGCCTCCCAGCAATGAGTGCTTTATGGTCAGAGACCTCAGCTTTGTAGTTGAAAACACAGCTGTGTTGGGCAAAACAGTAGCCATCATAATTTGTCTCTCCAACAATTAAAATGAGAAAAAGTGAGAAAAAGATGCTGGAGGTAAGAATAGTAAGGGCTGTTTGCTTATGAATGATCTCTGATGGGCTTATGAAAGTATCAAATTAAATAGTTTTTGGGATGAAAGGATAGAAGTGGGGACACTTCAATATTAAGCCATAGACAGAAATTTAAAAAAATGTTATCTCCTGACTCCAGTGATGCCTTTTGGAGACAACAATTTAAGACTGCTTAAATATTTTGAAGGACAAGACTTCTCCTCTGGTGATCTATACGTTTTTTTCAGATTATAAACCTGTTTTAGGCAAAAAAAATATCTTAAATTGTGAAAGCTGACAGACAGCAGATAATTGGGTGTGTGTGTGTTTGTGGGAAATGTCTGAACTTCTGAACTCTCAAGCAGAAGCCTGCTACTTGCTCTCTGCAACCAGTAGAGGGGGGCTGTAAATCTTGGTAACTTCATGTCTAAACAGAAAGGTCACATCCCAAATCCTCCTGTCAGTGAAGAGACATGAAAAAGGACCACCAGACAGGAGGCTGATCACTTACTGTGCTTCTGTACCTAGACCATTCAGACTGGGAAACCCATGGGCTTTCAGTCTAGAAAGAAGAGAAGACATATAGTTGAAAAGAAGAAGTGATTTGGAGAAGAAGCAGAGGGCCTGGAAAGAAGAATGTGAAGATCTTGGACTAGATGACCTTTAAAGGTCCCTTCCAACCCAACACATTCTATGATTCTATGATCCTGGCTGGAGAAATGTTCCTGAAAGTGGGGGAAGGTCCTGGAGTTAGGATAGATGCATGGAGACAAGTCTAGGGGGACACCCAGGGACCTCACCAGTAACACCCAAGAGTCGTGACTGTGAGCAGCAGCAGAGTGTGGACCAACATGACTTTCTTCCATAATTTCCCAGGCCAGCAGCAACTTCCCTGCAGGGAAGGGAAGATGAATCCTGATAAATGCAAACACTGTGTGGCAAAGGGCGTGAGTGAGTCTGAGATAATCAAGTAGGGTAAATACTCCTGTCTCCTTGGTTCTTAAATAAACCCCAGTACCCAGATACACTGAAGGTTGTCGTACACTTTGTCTTGCCCTTGGCACACTCCCACAAGCTTTACATATCTGCCCCTAAAAAAAAATTTCTCCAATTACTAATATGCCTCTATATTTCAGTTTTATTTCAACATGAATAAATAGCCCCATGTTTCTCAAAGAAGCAGGCATCTTGGATAGAGTCAAGGCATGTGCAAGATATACATTTCAAATACTGCCATGATTCTCCTTATTTTCCCTTACCATCTCTCCTCTAAAAGGATCTTGTAATCCATCTCAGACAGATACGGACTCCCGTGGGATGCCAGTGACACTCTCTGTGGTTGATTGTTCCAATTCCCTCCTGTACGTACTTTACACTCCCAGTGTGTGTTTGCCTGGGGTACAAGAGATAAGTCTGCAGGGAACATGTCCAAGATCTAATCTGACAGTTCACATATAGTGAATGATGGACTGATCTGAATGACAGAAGATGCTGGAGTAGCTTAACTTCTTTGGAAAAAGAGGAGCTGATACTCACTGCACTATTAAGGACAGCACAAAACCCTTGCAATTTCTGAGTGAGAGACATTGAAAGCTCACATTCTTGTTCTTGTCCCAGTTTTGGAGAAGATTTCTTCCACATTGCCTAAGTTTTAGGCCTCACTTTTATATTTTTTTTCCTAATTGTTTGATTGGCACACAAGCATAGATTGCTTTGCATCCAAGGGAGCACATAATGTTCTAATGTCATTGTTCCCCAGATCTTTTCAACAATATTTTTGTAGTCTGGGTAAGGTATCCCACAGCACAGAGCACAAAGACAGCTGCATCTTCAGCAGTGATTATAATTGACAAGGACCCACAGTTTGAGGTGCAGACTGTTGACTTTCTGCTTGGGATCAGTTTCCTCATCATTATCATTGAATATATTGAAACAAAGAGACTCGCAGATTTTGGGTACCTTACCTCTATATTTTTTGTTTATTCATTGGCAGACCAAATTATTAAACTTGACTTTTTAAGGCATTATGCAATATTTTCTTCATTATTGGACCTTGTGCCTAGTAGCTCTGTTCTTGAGATGACTGTAGCTGCTGCATCCTCTATTGCTACTCCCACCAAAAAAAAAGCCTCACATACAACCTGCTGCATGGTTATAACTGTCTTAAGCTTGAGTCATGATATCAAAGCCTACAGAGTGCTCATAAACCTGCACCATAGAAATATTTGCCAACTATAAATAGAACACTGTCAACCAAATAAAAGCAATCTTTTTCTGAAAACACTTTGCGGTGCTCCCAGACAACTTCCACAGCTGTTACATAAAAAAATGGATAGAAACTACCTCTGCTAACCTGAAGGATTTAAGGTTCTTCAATAACTTGCACACAATATTATTGACTTTGCACTTTTTTTTTGTTGTTAGAGAGATCTTGATAAAAACAGTCAGCAGCCAGAAAAATCTATATACAATGAGATGCTACTGTGGCCCAGCATACTGAATCTCGTCTAGCCTGAGATTCCTTTGATAGGCGAGTGAGCAGCAGATAAATCAAGCAGCCTATGTAATAACAGCCTTGTCTTCCTCTGCCTCTAATTCAGCACGTCACTCTTCTCCCTTGTTAAGACAAGAATCCTGTGACATTTGCTGTTCTGGACTTTTTCTTCACCACATCACCTGGTGACTTTTCAAGCCTCGGCCCAGTAAGCAGAGACTGAACAGCAATCCCATCTGTATAATTCAGTGTCTTCTCTCCACTTATTCTCTTCTCAAATCCGTTAGCATTAGGCCAGGCAGACAAGTGTGAATGTGAATGCTCAATGACCATAGTCTTGTACTAAGCTGATTTTAATTTCTGGAGGCAAGGGGTGTGTTTATCTCTTGAGCTATTGAACCAGATACATAAGGGCCTAGAATACTTACTGTCGTGATAATTCCAGCCTGGTTCTTAATAACTTCACCATAAAGGCAGCAAAAATTACTTCAGTAGGCATTTTGTTTTCCGCATGTGAATGAATGAATGAAGTCTGGGCCAAAGGAGTTTATCAGTCATGATACTTTATGTTATGTATTCTATATATTATACTTCTGTTTTGTTAACATGTTATGAAGCAAGCATGTGACTGAAGTAATTACATTTACGGAGTCCTTAGACAGCTCTGAATGTTGAGGAGGCCATAATGTATTCATGCCTTGCATTTTCATGGCATTTTTTATTTATAAAATTTCTCTACACAAAAATACTATAGCTCTTGATCCCTGCTGCTGCCTCTAGCACTGATATCTGCAGCAAGTATCTACATCAACAATATATTATGTACTGAAAACTGCACAAAATTCACTCACATCAGGGAAAAAAAAAAAAAAAAAGCAGCAATAGAGAGGCACAAGCATGCCTGATCTTACGAAATCTCATTTTCATTTTGGACTCCATTTTGGACAAGCTATTCATGTACAAAAGTTAGCTTGCTTCAATAGATGTTACAAAATCCAATCTAAAACTCTGCTGCCTATGTTAGTAATGGTTTCGCTTGTCCTCATGGAGTTCTTTAGTAGTCCAGTAGGCAAGGAATGAACGACAAGACCCAAAGTAATCATGAAAAAAAAATACACGTACTTGTGATTTACTCAGTAAATATCACACAACAGCAAGTGAGTGGGATGATTAAAGAGAAAGCCTGTGTTCTTCATTAATAATGAGAGATGTTATTCTGTAGGAAAGATCAATCCGGGTCATACAAAGTGGCCAGTATCACAGACTGGCTTCTGGAATCACATACTTAACTGCATGAATGCAATTCAGGCTCTTAAAGACCTGGATGCTACCCTTGAGAGGCTCCTTCCTGAAAACTGCTCCTGTTCCCCCAGTGCTTATCATCATACCTTGGTTCTGAAACGTTGCCTAAAACATTGTATGTGCAGCTTTGCAGTGCTCTCTTAGTGCAATTTCCAGTATGGGAGCTTCATCTGATGGTTTATGGAAAACTGTAAGGACTGCCTTGTGTAGATCTTTCATGGTACTCCAATATAGTGGTGGACCCACAAAGTTCAGGGCTTAAAGCTCTCAGAAATGCAATTCACATCCTGTCTTTAAAAAAGGCAGAAATAATGCTGGAAGGCTATATGCAGTTATCTGGGTATGTATATTGAAATTCTAGAGTAAAATGAACATGGCAAGAGTTGAATCAGTGTTCTTCTCATCCCTTACTGAAATTCTGAATTCTTTCAATAACCAGAATAACCAGTAGAAAACACCCTGTGATGACTTCACATATAGCCAGCACCACTTGCCTGTGAAGACTGCAGAAAGGATCCTCTTCTTTGCTGCAGACTATGTGGTGCGTTTATGATGGGACTCCTGTAGAGGTAATTTCACGTGAAATTTAGAACTGATTCCCAAGTCATATAAAGTGCTGGAAGAAACAAAGCTAGAATGTGAGCCTCCAGGACTGGCAGATTTCCACCTACTTTAACAAGCTTCATAGATTTTTCTCTAAAAAAAGTATTTCTGTTGATTCTCAGTATAATTCTTGAAGGACTTTAAGGAAGAATTTAAAAACAGGAGTGTATGGGCTTGTGATGTCAAGATGTGGTGTATTCAATAGTAGGCTTTCTCTTCCTAAGAGATTGTTGAGCAAGAAATCAAGGTCTCTGAATTCTAACTGCGTATGAAAGAAATTATTCAGGGAACAATCTGGAAAAGAAGGCAGTATTACTTATCTGCCTCATAGGTTTCTTGCAAATAGAACAGAATATCAAACATTTCCTTTCTAAATCTCATGCTAAAGGTCAAGTGCAGTAAATTGCTGCAGTTGTACAGAAGTGAGTGGAACTAAAGCAGTCTTTACTATAGATCTAGCTTGCACTTTCATACTAGATGACTCTGCATTTATTTTTTTTAGTATTACTGGAATGTCCTTTATCCAACAGAGACCTTGTAATTCAGCCCCAAACTTGTTTGGTTTTAATGAACATATTTGCTCCAAAACGATCCTTGTTCTATTATAATTGAAAAAGAAGTGTCATTTTTTGAGCAAAGAAAAACTGCTGGAGTGGAGGAAAAAAAGAAGGGGTTCCTTAAACCACAATAAACAAACTCAGTGAGATCAGTTATACGTGTTTCACATGTTGTTTATGTGTTTTCCTTTCAAAGGCTGTGCTTGAGCAGTAAGAAGGCAGGCCATCTCTTTTCCTTTTACTGGGGATGCAACAAACTGGGCCAGGTAAAGGCATCAAGAAAGGAGAAGCTTGTTCCTTCCTTAGAATAACTAAACAAGCCTGGAAGAGAAAAACTTTCAAGATGACATGTGGAATGGGCAGAGAAGAAATATGGCCAGGAGGGAGGCTGCAGCATGGGCAGGAGGTAGAAGGTGCCCATATCTCACAGAGAAAGAGGGTGGATGGGGACTGACTATTTAGAGTACTGTGAAGTGAGACCAGAGGAGACCTCAAGAGAAGGTTGATTCTTTATGAAAGGGGCTGTACACCTAGGAAACTCCTTGCCAAAGATGGTGTGGGTGCAAGAAGTTTGTGTGGGCTCAAAGCAGACTGGACTGGTGCTTGGAAGAGAGATCCTGGGATTATCTGCTAAGCAGACAAGCTACATCAGGTTAAGGTCTCTCTTGAACCGTAAATACTCAAACATTGGCGAAGCATTAGAGAGTAGTATTAAATGTTTTTCTCTTGTTCGTATTTTTCCTTCGACTACTTTTTATGGCCCTAATTAGAGAGTGAATACTGCACAGATGGTCAAAGATAACCCTTGATCTGAACCAGCATGGCTCTTCTTCCGGAGACAGGCAGCCAGGACTAATAAGGGATGAAAAGAAACTACTCCAGAGGGTACCATGTGCAGCATGTTACGATCCCAGAGGCTACTGAAAGATTACTGGAGAGATAACAAATCTCAAATAAAGGACCGTACTGCCAGTGCAGAGCTGTATTTATAAACCAATTTTCATTTGTTCTCTCCCACTCTGAGCTTTCTTGAGTTTAAAATTATTAGTGCCCTAGTTCCTGTTGTAATGTAACCTGGCTTTTGACGTTCTAAGCACTGTTGGGAATTTTTGAATCGTAGAATCATAAAATGGTTCGGGTTAGAAAGGACCTTAAAGATCATCTAGTTCCACCTGCCATGGGCAGGGACACCTGCCATCAGACCAGGTTGCTCAACCTGAGAAGAGGTGGGGGAGAGTCACTTTCAGGAAAATGTATAAGCAAATCCATCTGTAAGCTCTAACCTTCATGCTCAGGGTAGATACAACAGTCTAGTGCTACAAGGATGGTGCTTCCAGGCACCATTTCCAGCAGGTTAAAGCCTCTGGATTTTTTCCAAATGTGTAGCCAGGAGAACTCAATTGGTTCAGCCATATTGACTGACCAGAAGATCACAGGCATAGATTGTCATATACAGAAATGGCCAGTGAGCACCATGGTGTGAGATTAATACCACCACATCACCTCCAAAACTTTCTTTGGCCTCACTGTTTGAAGACTTGTTTTAAACCTCTCTGGATGCAGATTCCAGCGAAGGGCAGGGATCCATAGCTGAGATGTTGATTTCTCGGTGGTAGAGATTACTGCAGCCCATTGCTGTAAATTCCCCCCAGTTCCACAGCTGTGGGCCCAGGGTCAAGCCAGAACCCGTTTGTTAGGAGATGCCTGTAGAAGACTGCTGGCAAGTGTTTTCAGAACCTATATAAGCAACTCTACCCAGGGAGCAGTTTGTACCTCAGAGCATCTTATTAAAGGAAACATCCATCAGCTCGAGCAAGCTGGGTCTGCAGGGTATCCCTCTAGAGAAGAGCTTTGCTCTAGGGTCCCTCTGGTCCTTGTTTCTTCTCCAAGAAGCACCAACAAGGCTGGCAATGCACAGCACTATTGTTACATGGAGGGGTCCTCAGTGGGAATCAGTTTGAGACCGATTCCCTAAGGACCTCTTAGCAATCAGTGACAGAGACTAATGACTGCAATCCATCCTGGAGATAAGAGGGAACCAGTCTTTGTGAACTCCTGAGTGATCCTGAAGCCCGACAGCTCCAGCTAGGTTACCTTTCTGCCTGTATCCACCCTCTTTTTATCCAGGGGATTAGATAAAAAAATCTTCAGTCTTTTCTGCAACAATGTCTATATTTTGACAACATATAATACATGCAGTGCACACAGAAAGAAAAAGAAAATAAGATGCAGATTTTTTGGTATTGTTTGCAATAAGAAAATTTACAGGCAAAGTTTTGATTCTTCTGAAATAAAACACTATTCCTATTTAAATTTATTTGGGTGGGGAGGCAAGGGAGGACGTTTGCAACTAAAAAGCACATTTCATTTTGAAAATTAATTGTAAAATATCCCATGTGCTTTATTCTAAAGAGGAAGATTATTTTGGCCTAAGGTCTTTCTACCAGTCTGAAATGCAAGCCATTTCCAGTGACAATCTACCTAGTTCAAATAAAGCAAATGCTGGTTTTCCTGTATAATATCAGTCCATTGTTATCCTCTCTTTCTGAAGAAACATCTGAAGGTCTATCATGAACATAACAATATCCAGAAGAGTCTGTAAAGTGCTTTGAGTATTAAAACAGGACGAGGAACTGGGATCGTACAGGGCATCTGCCTAATGGCTCTGTTAAATGAAGATGCATAATCCACATACACATATAGCCATGGCATCATGTAATGTCTTTCATTTTCTTTTCATTCAGTCAGAAAAATAACCTTAACATTTCAAACAAAAAGATCCTAGGTATACAGAGCACCAGTTTAACATGTTCCCAACAAGCAACACCATCTAATAAGCAGAGAGACAACTAAGAGCACAGAAGTGCTCTTTTCAGTGGTGCCCAGTGACAGGACAAGAGGTAATGGGCACAAACTTGAGTACAGGAAGTTCCACCTAAACACGAGGAGAAACTTCTTTACTTTGAGGGTGGCAGAGCCCTGGCACAGGCTGCCCAGAGAGGTGGTGGAGTCTCTGTCTCTGGAGACATTCAAAACCCGCCTGGACGCGTTCCTGTGCAACCTGCTCTAAGGTGACCCTACTCTGGCAGGGGGGTTGGACTAGATGATCTCCAGAGGTCCCTTCCAACCCCTACCATTCTGTGATTCTGTGATTCTGTGATTCTGTGAAGTGGAAAGAACAAGCAAGATCATCAAGTCTAGCTTCTTGGAAGGGCAGGTACACTTTGGATAGACATTGGCTCAAAGTGGGTCTACAGAGAAGCTCTGCCTCTCAGTCCCATACACCACACGCCATGCAACTCTTCCCAGTCCCACCAAACACTAGAAGAGGGAATCAAGGGCAAGACCAAAGGGCTTGAACCTCACAGATGCAAAAAAAAAAAAAAAAAAAAAAATTAGGAAAAGGGGAAAATTTAGGTTTATTAGTGCTCTAGGAACAAATCACAGTTATTCAGTCTTTATAGCTGAAAAGGAAGCATTGCAAATAGTAAAGAGACACAGA
Organism: Dromas ardeola; assembly: GCA_013398915.1. Lineage (NCBI taxonomy): Eukaryota > Metazoa > Chordata > Aves > Charadriiformes > Dromadidae > Dromas > Dromas ardeola. The sequence goes on from VYZM01014688.1 coordinate 264,501, forward strand.
AACATGCTGTTATTGCTGCGTGGATGTTTAGAAATAGCTAAAGTGCAACAGTATTTTATGTGTGAAAACTATGCAGAAGCAAACAGTCTGGCAGATATTTAGCCTGTGTGAGCTAACTTTCTTTTGCTATTCTTTCTGTGAACGTACAGAACCAATGCAAGGGGCCAACCTCCTAACAGCCAGTGGTAGAGAATAAAAAGGAGTCCTCCTTTCATCTAGATCAAAAGAAGATGTCTGGGCTGATCTGAAACACCCTTTTTACAAGTCGAAGGGTGCAGACATCCTCTAGTTGACATAGCTGCCCAGGGAACACACACAGACGCACACTGTGAGCTACTGAAGCTAGTTATTGCAGGATCAAAACTGTCAGTTCCCTGCTGCCAGCTTAGAAATTGCATGCTACTCAGGCCCATTCTGAGCCTAAGAAATAGGATTAAGGACATCTATTTGAAAATAGGACACAGGAAGAAAAGACAAGGAGAGCTCCCAGCCAACAAGACAGGACCAGAATGGGTTAGATACCCCAAGACATGTGTCATTTCCCCTTCTCAGTGACTGCCTTTTCCCTGGACCATGACCAGGCTGAAGTCCTCTGCACAGCAACCAAGTAGGGAAATGGAAGTTAATGTTTTCCCACAGGTTTCTGAGCTGCATTTCCCAAACTGCAAGAGGAGCTGTAGCCCTCCGCTAGCACCATGGGACAACCCAGAGCACGTCAGGGCTGGCCATGACACAGTACAGATCCTACCAAATCGTTCCAGCCTGGATGTGCTTGTGTTCTAATGAGCTCCACTGGAGTCCTGGTCCCCAGCCAGCCCTGAATCTTTCTCCAGAGGCTGAAGCAGCAAAGTGGCTGTTGCATTAAAGATAACTGTTTCACACAGCACTAGGCCTGAGCAAGGCAAAAAAGTCTTGGAATATATATATTCTATAAGCATATATAAGGAATATATATACTCTAAGCTAAAAAGCATATTTTTTTTCTTTTTTTTTTTTTTGTTTTTGTTAGGGGCAGGACATAGGAAATGAGCTTCACCCGCATTCAAGCCTTGCAAAAGTTCTGGAACAAATGCACATTTCATAAACACCTGGAAGATAACAAGTCACAGCAGCCACCTGCTTCATGTAACAGCAAGGACAAGTAGCCCATGTGGATTTGTCAAGAATAAATTGTGTTGAACTGGTCTAATCTCCACTTTTAGCAATGTAACAGGCTTTAAGAATAAACGAAAAGTAGCTGTCACGAATCTTACAGTTACTAAGGTTTTCAAAATGGTTGTGTGTGACATTCTCATAAGCAAGCTGCAGCAGCATGGTCTAGATGAGACAATGATCGATTGGGTGCAAAGCTGGTTTGATAACATATCAGAAAGGTTATTGGTGGTGCTTTGTCAGAGTGGAAAGATGTAGAAAGTGGAGTTCAGCCAGGTCTGTTCTGGATCCAGTCCTACCCTGTGTTTTCATTAATGAATTAGACGATAGAAAAGAGAGTATGGTTATTAAATTTTCAGATGGCATAAAGCTGGGAGGCTTTGTAAGCACAGAAGGACAGGATTTGAATTCAGAATGAATTTGAAGAATTGTATAACCTGTCTGGGGTGGGGGGGAGAACGCTGAAATTCAGCAGGGACAAGTGCAAGGTTACAAACTCCAGGTTCTACAAATCCACCAATACCAAAATTTGCCAATAGCAGCACTGTAGCAAAGTGTGGTATCACAGTAGATGATAAGCTGAATTGCTTGTGAGAAAAGAGAAATCACCGCCACATAAGAGTGAACAAACAGGGTTATAACTATCAAGATGTTCAGTGGTCCTTTCTTTGGCACTGGAAAGACTTCAGATGTCATATTGTATTCAGTTTTGAATATGACTGCTCAGTAAAGATGTGTAGCAATAGCCCAGAGGAGAAAAGCACTACCAGAGATGTGGAAAACACGGCCAGAGCAGAAAGACTGATAGGCTCAGTGCTTGTTTAACTTTAATAAGTGTCATAAGAAGTTCTTCAATGAGCTTCATGTACGTAAAAGGCTTGTTGCAAACAGGAAAAGAATTATCTGTTTTCAAAGTCTCTGGGGAATGGGGAAAAAAAAGAAGTTTGCATTACAGGAAGAAATTTCAGTTTGAACTTTTCAACAGTGAGACTTGCAAAGTACTGGAAAGATTTCTCTTTAGACATAACTTTGTGCTCATGGTCTGACCCCAGCTGAACCAGTACCTTTGATGTGAGAGTCACTGCATCCTACTGAATGCAAGTCCTCATAAAGTTCATGCACCAAATGACTGGACGTGGGATCACCTTGGGAGTCTCGGCAGCAGCGAGCTCCAGGCTGTCTCTGTCAGACACTTAAATTTGGCAAAACCCAATGAATTTCAGTACAAAGACTTAATGTGGGGCATTCCATCTGGGCTTTGCTCATAACAATAGTCCCTTCCCCTCTTGCTACTTTCTTGCTGTCTGAACTGTTCAAGGAAAGCTTGTTTGCATGGAAGTGGGTTTGGCAACACATTTTATAGTTTCCCTAGGGTGGCAGAAAAATAAAAATCTTCTTGAGAACCACTGAGATTTTTAACATAAGAAGTCTGTGGCTTGGGTGTAGTATTTATTTAAGCACCAGTTACTACCTGTCTCTTGGTTCATGGGCATAACACTCTGGGGAGTTAAAAACCTTTCTTTGTATGGCTTAGGGTGATCTTCATTAGATATGCTACTTAGGCTTTCATTACAATTTGATGTGCTGAACGACATGGCACTTGCTCATGATAGATTGCTTTGTTTCTCCTGTGGTACCATTGCCCAAATGTAGGGAAACTTCTTCAGTTGAATATGGTGCCTCTGACAGTGACTGATTATATGCAATCAATGATAATTAAACCTACCAATCCCATGGATTCATGTCAGACCTGAACTTCTTGCACTGACTCAGTGTTGCATCACCAGAAAATCATCATTTCTGAAGTTGAACTCTCAAGCTCTGAGATGAGGCTACAGAGCACAGAGGAAGACAGGAAGGCAGGTAGAACTGGGGTCCACCCAGCTAGCAGGAATAGTGGTCTCTCTCAGTGATGACGGCCTTTTGGACGGACAGCCTCCTGGATTAGAGAACACATAGAAAACATCTGGGAACAGATACCTAACAAATGCACGTTCAGAAGGTAGCACTCTCTGATATCAAATATGTTTGTAGACCACTAGCTGCAGTGTCTTCTGTTTTCTGGTGGTCTGCAAAGTTGTGTTTCCTTTGATGTCTGCTAATATGTAATGTATTTGATCAACCACAAGAATTTTCAAAGACTTGGAAAAGTGGTGGGTGCTAAACTCCATTCAAAATGTATTCAGGACCAATCTTCTGTTAGTGAGTCTGGAAATCTGCTGCTGACTCCAAAAGGCATGAGGAGAACAGCAACTGACACTTCATTTTTGTTTTGCCAACTGGGAGACTCCACCACTGAATGAGAGCGCCCTCTGATCAGTGCTCCTGGCTTGGTGACCTTAAATTCTTTAAGCATTGCTTACAGCCATTGAAAGCTAAAAAGCTGAAGTTCATGCAGAGGTAAATTGAGGGAGAAGTATGTAAATTCTGGGATCTAATCTTTTAGATTTATGGCAGACATAGATTGTAGCCATATACTTTTAAAGACAGAAGAAGCCTTTGTAATTTTCACTTTGCATAAAAAAAATGGTGGAGTGTTACAGTCATACCTTCTGGTGAGGTAGGTTGTGGGTTTTACTTCAGGTGGTGGAGAATCTGTCATATCCTCAGGTGAACTCTCCAGCATTAAAAATATGCAGCTTATCTGCAGTCAGAACTTGTCTGGCTTGAGCTACCAGCCTGTGAAGTGTTCTGCATTTCTATGTTAAGTTAAAGAGCCCTCTGCCCTTATATATATTATCCTTCTGCATTTCTCTTTGGAGCTTTTTTAACTCACTGCTTTTACGTTTCATTACTGTTCTGCTGCAAGAGTTCAAAGTTTTCAAATGAAAGTCCTATGCAATTCCAGGGGACAATGCTCTTCTCCTACGCCAGTCTGTTTGCAGTACAGTATGGGGTGAAGGGAAACGCATGCACAACTCCCATCAATGCTGAGTGTCAGCTTTAACAATTCCTCCCTCTCCCTCCTTCCCCTCACTCCCCGAGTATGGATTGCATCTAGGTCTTTTCGCCAAGGGCCTATATGCTAGCAGTTTGCCATTCCCTGATATTAACGCTTGAAGCTTTAATGAGCACAGGCAAAGGAGGGTGCTTAGCAACAATACAGAGAGTACAACAAATACAGGATAAGCAGTTTGAGATTAGATTTCAATGCCATCTTAACGACAACACCAGGATCTCGTTATTGCTCTGCGTAACTATGCCACTAACAGATGCCAGAATACTGCAGCATATATGCACTACTGGGGTTTCCACTTTGGGAAGTGGGATTTTGGAAGCAAGGAAGACAAAGGGAGAGGGAGAGGTGACAGACAGTGTGGGGTCAGGACAAAATTTCTTCTAACTGAATAACATATTCAGTCTGTTCGAGCAGCTTGATGGTCAGAGTGCCCTCACTTGCATTAATTTCTCAGAATTTCTCTTGATCTCAACAGACTGGAGAATTACAGCAAAGGTATTGGCACTATTTATTAAAGATGACATTTTCTTGCTGGCTTTAACACCCTTTTTAGCTCTGTTCACTCCCAGAAATGACAGGCATATTATTAATGGATACAGTCAGGCTTCAGAAATTATGTCTGTGTTTTTTTGAGCGGGGACTACTTGAACTTAGCACTGACTGGCTTTGAAAAGAGCTTGTCTCCTCAATGGGAAACTTGTGGGACCCTCTAATGTATGAAACCTGGTTGGCCAAAACCAAAAATGAAAGCTGCAAGGTGCTATAACCTCCGCAAACATGATAAAGTTAACTTGCCTTTTGGGAATCACTGGGAAAGGTTGCTAATATTTTGGGAATCAAGGGAAATGTTGCCAAAATTGGAACTGGGTCCTCAAGCCCAAACCCTATGCAGTGGAGAAGAGAAAAAGGTAGGCAGGATCTAAACAGTTTGACAAGGGACATGAAAAATTGTCCCTTACTGCTTGTCTAAGATGATGCCCTGTAAGTATTCAGTGTGTAAGACACAAGTCTCTAAAAAAAGCCACAGTTACTAGAATTTCAGTCCCCCACATGTACCAAAACAGGGGAATGACCTTGTCTTTACTTGTGCCCCACTACTAGTACTGCCTTTATACTTATGCCCTATACTAGACAAGCTTTAGAAAGGCAGGATGACTACACATATTGAATGGGGCGGGAAAAAATGGGAAATAAGGCAGCAGACCTGCTTGAGTCCAGAGAATGAATCACTGGCAGAAATAGGAACAAAATCGCAGTCCTTCGATGCCTGTCTGAAGGTACCTTCTGTCTGATCTACCACCAGCTTCAGGAGCTACTTCACACACCGTCCCTTATCATGCTACAAGTCTCTGAAAAACAACCAAGTGCAAAGGACTCGAAGTTCATGTTCTGCTCCTTCACCCCTGCCACATAAAGAGCCAAGTGAGCCAGGCACCATGGTCCCTTTGCTCCTTTCTTTCCTACGTCACACATCTTAGAAACGATCAGCTGCAGGAAAAACGAGTAAACTGGTTTGATGTTATAGCATGCCCATTATTGCCATGCACTGATTTATCACTGTGTGATACACGGCTCCTATACTGAATCTGCTTACTGTGCCACCAAAAGGTGATGGCTGGTTTGAAAGCTTCACAGAGGTCAGGCCAGACACAGTGTCAGGAGCAGTGTAAAAATCAGTTCACGCTAAGAATATCTGCAGTCGTGCTTTTGTCACCCAGTAAAATTTCAGCACGGATTCAGCGCTCTTATTCTCCTTGTGTTGATCTTTTCTACGAGAAGAAAATGACTGAACAACAGACTTAATGGTCCATGTATCAATGTCTCAAGCCCTTTCTCTCTCCCTTTCTCTGTGAACCCTAGAAGCACATGTTCATTTCCCAGCAGGCCTGACTCAGCCCTTCTTCTTTCCAGGAAAGACACAAAGCTGCAGCTTTCTGTATGTTGGCCAAAGGAGAAATAGGAAACAAAGGAGTCAGAGAGCAAAGAAAAGCATTTATAAAGGAATGAGAGGCTTTTGATGAGAAAATAATGAAACACAAAGATAATGTCAGAGGGAGTAGCCACAGAGAAACTAAAAGAGCAAAACTAGGGAGAGGTGGGGGGAAAATGCTGATGAGAGGCTAAGGAGAAGAGGGAGCAAAATGAAACAGAAAGGAGTCTCAGCAAATTTCCATAATGTAACACTGATGAAGCCTTTTATGATTATAGACACGAATTCTCAGAAATGTTGCCTTGCAGGAAGTTTGCATACTTATATTTTAATATCTCGGAACACTTTCCCAGCCGCGGTAGAAATTGAAACCTTTTTGCTAGTGCTGCATCTCTAAATCTGGGTTACCTCTGTGCACCACCAAGCTCCATGGAGCAGTATCACTGAGGTCGGCTCTGGAGGGACTGGCACATCGACTCCAGGTCCATGCTGCCTCCAGAAAGCGTGACAGCCCTGCACTGAAACTGCTCTTCAGGAGAAGTAGGGTAAGAAATATGCTATGTCCTCACAAAGCAATGGAGATGTTGCTTGCGTGGTACCTTGTGGGACCTGGACACAGGTTGGTTCTTACCCAGAGCCAGATGGAAGGCTGAGCTGATTCAACCTGTGTGTTGGATGTAAAAAAACATGGAAAGTAATGAGATTCTGGGCTACATGAATCAAAGCCAAATCCACAAGTCTGTATGGCTTAAAACCCTTCCAGAAATCAGCCTGAACTTACTTCAAGCCAGACTCAAGCACTGACCCAGTGTGCAAACAAACAGTATGGATTATTGCTGCTTACGTACCACCAGTTGTTTACCTGACTCTGTCCTCTCAGACTAGCTATTGTTCATTTTCTCAGAATGAATGTTTGGACGCGACATTTCCTGAGATAGATCAACACAACTATAAATAATGAAAAAGATTATAGTTGTCCCAGAATGAATTTTTGAAAGGTATACACCAGCGTTCAATACTAATGTCAAAAAAAAAAAAAAAAGACTGCCAGAGAAATCAGCTTACAGCAGAGAGGAAGCTTTTGAGCTCCACAGAGTGGTTTTGCCAGTCTTTTCCACCTGAAACCATTTTGCTTATGCAGTTGATTTACACAGAGTAAGTCCATCTCAGTCACTTCAGGAGGACTGGCACCAGTTGTCTAGTCTCTCTGTGCCCTATGAAATGACAAGAAATAATCTCTGATCTCTTCAGGGCCTCTGCTGCAGACTTCAGGGGGGGGACTTTTCAGTGGATTCCCCTCAAAATTGCATGAACAGTAATTGTATCCCCAGTCCAGGTTCACCAACTCCCCAAAGCTTGCTGGAAGGGACCGTAGATGGTTGTTTCCCAACCAAAGCGTGTGCAGATTCCTTAACAGGCAGACATCCTCGGGCAGGCTCTCCAGGGAGTTGAAGAGCAATAGCAATGTTTCCAGTTTCTCCAGGTGCCGAATGCTGGAGGGGATTGTGCCTATTTTGTTGTCACTCACATCCAGAAAGGTGAGGCTCCTCAGCTGGCAGAGGGGTGCAGGCAGCTCCGTGAGGCTGTTGTTGGCCAGGTGGAGGCTGTGCAGCCTTTGAAGTGCCCCCATTTCTGGTGGCAGGGAGCTCAGGCTGTTGTTGCTCAGAGTGAGCCTCTCCAAGTGACTCAAAGTGCCAATTTCAGCAGGGATTTTCTTCAAGTTGTTGGAGTCCACGTAGAGGCAGGTTAGGTTCCTCAGGCGGCTGATCTCTGGGGGGAGCAGCTCCATCCTGTACCTCAAGCAGCTCTCTCTTTCTGGGCTCATCTCCAGGACTTGCAGCTGGTCCAAGCCAAAGACCTGTGCAGGAACTGATGCCAGTTCCCTGCCTGAGATCTTGAGTTTCTTCTTCCCTTCATACTTTGGATCGTACTCTGTAAGATACCTCCAGAGTGGATCGGGGCCTGAAGAGGCACATCCAAAGGAGGTGGCTGCATCCATTGTCCCACAGAACCGCAGCTGGTTGAACCAAAACAGGCACGATTTTTTGCACACTCCACAGGCAACCTCTGAGGTTCTTGGTGGATTAAGACCCTCCATCAGCTTTCCTCTCTGCAAGGCACGTTACCAACGCACATGCCGAGTGTTTGGGTTGCTCAGATACATCCCACTGAGTAAACACCTGGTGTTCTCACTTGATCAGGTGTTTTTCTTCCAGCTCTGTGTGTACACAAAACCCAGATCCTAGGCTGTGACGTTGCCTCTCGCAGTTGCCGCCAGTGAGCTGGTGGCAAATATCTGTCAGTGTTCAGAAAGTGAAGCAGCAGTGCTGTGCTTGTGCTTCTCAGTAGATTGGTTCAGATCCTTGTTTGCGTGTAGGACTTTCCTTCTGGAAGCACCCAGGTATGAGGAATTCACATTGGTCACTCCCAAGGGATCGCAATGGAAGCAGCAAGGCTGGGTAGATAAAGCACAAGGTAAACAGAACGAGATAAAGCAAATGGTAAATGGGACAAGAAGAAGACAGACTCATAGCCAGTGGCTTGGGGGCTGGGAACCATGAACAGATCCTGTCCTCAGGTCAGTTTGTGCCTTTAACATTTAGCAAACACAATAAAGGATCCGTTTTGAAATATGGAAGTCCTTCTCCCTCCTGCTGAGCGTATGGATCCCTGCACCACGGAGAGACCATCTTTCTGGTGCTGCACTTGGTCTAGCATATTTAAAAGCAAATTTTTATTCCTTGCTGGCATAGCTTTTGTAGGAGATATGAAAAATGACAGGTTTATCCCAAGCCACTCAGGACAGTATGCAATGTAGAGAGCAAGGCATTTTCCTAGAAGGAGAAAATTGTGGGTTTGAAGCCTCAGGCTGAGAAAGTCCATCTCTTTTGCTTCATTCTCTAATCCTTAAGGCTTTCAGCCAAAAAATGCTTAGGATAACCATTTCAAAAGTTTTTCAAGGAGAGGGCGATCTCCACAGCCTCCCACAGGCCACCTAAGGTAGAAGACATTAGAGGTATGGTGTAAGCAGGTCTACCAGGTCAGGTCTTGTGAAGGGGGGGCACATCAGCTTTGATTTCCCACCCTGCTCAGTTCTAATCTCCTTGGACAAGGATGGTGCTGAGTTTGCAAGGAGCCTGTGTCCCAGCACCAGGGGCTTGTGTGGCTGCACAGATGAGTGGTGAGTGCTGGGAGCCCTCTATCCAGAAGATGCTGACAAGAGGATTTTGGGATCATTGTTCAACCTTCTGAACTTACACTTTAGGCTCTGCTGTTTTTTAATCGGGTTTCACCCTGAAATACAGATTTTTACAAGCTTGAGAAGTGTGCCTGTGTGAACCTCATGAGGTTCAACAAGGCCAAGTGCAGGGTCCTGCACCTGGGTAGTGGCAACCCCCAGTATCAATACAGGCTGGGGGATGAAGGGATTGAGAGCAGCCCTGCTGAGAAGGACTTGGGAATCCTGGTGGATGAAAAATTGGACTTGAGCTGACAACGTGTGCTTGCAGCCCAAAAAGCCAACCATATCCTGGGCTGCATCAAAAGAAGCATGGCCAGCAGGAGGGAGGTGATTCTGCCCCTCTGCTCCGGTGAGACCCCACCTGGAGTACTGCGTCCAGCTCTGGAGCCCTCAGCATAGGAAAGACATGGACTTGTTGGAGCAGGTCCAGAGGAGGGCCACAAAAATGATCAGACGGATGGAACACCTCTCCAAGACTAGAGACTAGATATAAGGAAGAAATGTTTTACAATCAGGGGTGGTCAAACACTGGCCCAGGTTGCCCGGAGAGGTGGTAGATGCCCCATCCCTGGAAACATTCCAGGTCAGGTTGGACGGGGCTCTGAGCACCCTGATCTAGTTGAAGATGTCCCTGCTGATTGGAGGTGGGTTGGACTAGGTGATCTTTAAAGGTCCCTTCCAACCTAAACTATTCTGTGATTTTATGATTTTCAGGGCTGATACACACCAGATGCTACCCTTGACTTGGATTCAGAGTGCAAATACCATAATCCTTTTGAAATCAAGCCCTGAATTTCCTCCAGATTCATTTTCAGCATCTGTAGGAGGAAACCATATCACTTTTCTAGTATCCAAAAGTGTCATGAGCCTGCTTTGTCACTATATGCTCCTGGGATGTTGGTGGCTGCAGAGAGGCCTGCTGGGCTTCCCGATAGGGATTGCACAAGCTATAGAGCTGGGGCCATCACAGCTGAGTATGCAATGGTGTGAGCAGATCCTGGGGACGCTGAAAGTATTACTGCTGCTCTTTAGGTTCACCATTAATGTCAATGGGGACTGAAGGCTGTGCTAGCTTCATCAAGAAAAAGTGGACGTGCAGCAGAACTCAAGAAAGTCCAATAGTTGTTCTAACAAGTAACAGAGGCGAATACAGCTGCCAAGGAAAAGGGAGATTTTCAATTGCAAGGGAAAGTGCTTACCAGAAATGACAGACCTCACAATTAACCATAAAAATAGGACTCAAAGTTAAACTCAACTCTCATCAAGAAAGTGCTGAAGAAGTTATTGCAATGAGAGTAACTTCAGTCTTGGACAAAAGCCATCTCTCACATTACCAAGGCGAAAAATGTGTTTCGAAGAACACATTGTCAAATATGTCTGTCCTGTGAAATAAACCTAGTTGCCGTGTGTTCTGCCTTCTGCTTAAACATGCTTATCTCTTCAAATCAAACCCCGAGTCTTTCAGACAGCACATCATGCAGAGCCAAAGCAGTCGTCAGAGAGAGAGGTTTTTGTGATGCTGGGCACTGTTCTCCTTTTGCACTCTTTCACAGCTGGAGTTTGACCCTGGGTTTTCCTTTACCAAGGTGGCAGGTTCTTTTCTGCTCCATCTTGCAGGACATCCTTCTTCTTGACGCTGGTCACTGGCTCATCGGGAACGTCAGAGTATGATTAATATCCCTCTGTCAAATTGTTCCCTTGTGATTTCTACATAAGGTTTATGATCCAAAATGTAAAATAACAAGAAAGAGCCCATATTTTCAACACATGATCCCTCTAGAGACCCAGCAGGACATTCTCATTCTCAGTTCAGACAAACTCCAACAAGAATATTGCCAGCATCAATAATCTCGAGTCAAGCTATGCAAGGTATTCAGAAGTGAGTGCTTACAGCAAAAATTTACTTTGTAAAGCAACACTGAAAACAGTCTCCTTTTCCTCATGTCTTCATGCTTTTCTAGTCAGTTGTTCCCATTTCACAAGTCAGAAGACAAAAATCTACATTTGTAACTTCCAGATTTAATCCAGACTAATGAAGTTAGGCAGGCTTTCTTTTCTTAATTCAACTTCACCATCTACAAAGGTGTTGAAAGGAAAGTCCAGACGCCAATAAATCCTTATTACCATAAGGACCTCAGACAGGTGCTCAAATTGGGATGTAGGAGGTGATTAGGTGGTTGATGCAGAGACTTTTCCCCCAGCAGTGCTAGCTCTGCAGAGACAGCAGCAACGAGAACTCTTTGTGGTCTCAGATGGATGCTCACCCCTATGCAGGGCTGCAGGTTGGGGCAGGAGCCTGTCTTCACCCCCAGGCTGGCTCTTGTCCTTGTGTGTCCTTCCTCCCCATGCCATGGAGCCGCATCCTTCACCCTCAACAGCACTGGACTCCAACTCATGGAGGCTGAAAGACTTAGTAGTGGATTTCTTTCAGTCTGTGTAGTTACTTTTGAGTTAGTGCAGTCATTTTAAGAAAATTTTCCTGTTGCTCCCTGGTACAAGAATGGCACAGGCTCATGGCATAACCTTGTCCCTCTCCCTCTGAGTTTTCTGGCTGCTACTCACACAGCACCCAACATCTCATCATCTGTAACACATATATCCCCACACCAACCCAGTGGGAACATGAGTCAGTAATGGTGGAAGATAAAGACAGCTAACGGAAGATCTTTTATCCATGAAGACCTAGTTAATGTAGGCATCACAGCCCAGAGTGCTTCAGCTGACTCCTTTAAGATAAGCTGAATCGCTCTCCAGGCTCCACAGCTCACATTGGAGCCACCAAAGTGCAGGTGCCATGACCTGACTATGAATCCCATTCAGAGAGTCTGAGCATGGGATTCAAGTACCTAAACATAAGCATCTTACAACATTTGACATTGATACTTTATCTCGCCTAGGGTCACCCACTACAGATCTGGACAGACTCCCCTGGATCCTCCATCCTATCTGCCACTCTCCTGTCAGTGTCTCTGGCACCCAAGGCATTGTCAGATGGTGACACCCAACCATGCCTAGGTATCAAGCTCCAGAAGCTGCCAAAATGCAACCTATAGCAGGGCAGAGCTTGGCCAGTTTCCACATCAAAAGACTGAGCTGTCAATAAACTCTTATTTTCTTTTTTTTTTTAAATATAATTTCATATATTTTAATTGCCCAGAATATAAAAGCTGTGCCCACGTCCCAGCCAGTTAGAGCACAGAGCTTGGGCTTAACTATTAGAGAATTTTTATTGTTTCTCTGGAAAAAAAAAAAAAAAAAAAGACAGACATTTGGTTTAGTCCTGATCAGAGTAGTCTTGCTTTGATTACACATCTCCAAATAAACATGTAGAACAGAGTTCAGCCTTACACAGTTTAGTTATCCCATAGTAGCAACAAGAGGTGGGAAAAGGACAGCTCAGGAAAACAGCCTCACAAGGCTGTACTGAGAAGAGCCACTCACAAATGGCAAAGGAGGAAAACAATCCATTCCCTGCTACAGCTTCCAAGAAGCAGCTAATTCAAAACAGTTTAGAAAACAAGTATAAATTGTTAAATAGTTTAACAGGCAAAAATATTTTCCCCAAATGATCCTGTTGTTTTGTTTTGTTTTGTTTTTTTAATTTGTTTATTTGACAGGCAAAAATTTTAATGGAATAATGGTCTGTTTGCTATAATTGCAATAATTTACACACTTGATTTAAAAAAAAAGGAACAACCCACAGTAATGCCGTATTGTTAGCACCTTTTTAATATGTAAATAATACATTATCTGGTTCTCTAATGCAATTTTAATGGTATATTCTCTCTTACCACAAGACCAGCCAGAAAAAAAATTCAACAAAAATATCAGCATATTCCTGGGTTTAAACCTCAGACCCTGTGAACGGGCCTTATGGTGATGTACCAACTGCTTCTTTGCAGAGAGAGGAACATTGAGATGCGAAAGACACGGTCCCCCTTATTCAAGAGCATTTAGGGGAGAGGCCATCAGCATGTCCCTGTCCTATCTGCCACCTCCTGCCTGCATGGTCACCTTGCAAGATGCAGGACAGACAATACACGTCTGCTCGTCACTTTCCAGCACACACAGTCACCTGCTCAGGCAGAGAGGCATCTGCATTTTCTTGAGGGCAGCTTCTGACCATGCCCAGGCCTGTGCTTGTAGGTTTATCATCTGCCCATATGGCAAACCTAATTTGGAAAGTAATCTCGGGCCACCTTTCCAAAGACCGCGAATACCCGCAGACAGACTGAGGCAAAAACTGTTGCAGCTTTGGGTGTTTGAGCTTGCAGGGCAGAAATCCTGCAAATACACCTTCTTACCTTTTATTGCAGGTGGCTTTTTAGGCGTATTCACATAGGGCTTGCTTCTGTAAGAGGTGGCAGCTATAGAAGCCTCCCTTGGATGACTATACCCGTAGAAACTGCGTGGCTACAAACACAGGTCTTGATCTGGGTCTGCAGCATGTATCTTGTACTCCTCTTGTAGCCACAGATCATGCTTGGTAAATGCCATTTAACTGGCTGGAGACAAAACAAGATTTAAGAAAAAGCAGGGAAATGGCACCTATCGAATTTAGGGCACAGAGACAGTCTGGGGTGTCTCCAGGAACAGACTGAACAGACAACCATATGCTGGAGCAATGGGAATTAGGCGGCATCCCCTCTTCTGGGTGGAGAAGTTGCAGAGCTGTAGTCTGTGCCTAACTCGTGCAGATCTTTTAATCGTTATTAGAGATACGGATGTGTCCCTCATGTTCCTAACACAGACTCTTGGCAGTGGCTCCAACAGACATTCAAATGAAAAGGGTTATCCAAACAAAACTTTAGATCTCCTGCAACTAGATACCACTGCACCATCTCACAGGGGTGAAAGACCCTGAGATTCGTGTAACAGAACATCATTATGTATCTACCCTTTGCACGGTGCACTGGAGTGTATTAAAGTTTATGCCACGCATGACATACGCAGACACACATGATAAGAGACAATCTACAGAGGGTGAGGAGTCACCATCATGACAGGAATTAAATGTCACATTAACAAGGCCCAGTTAACATGATTGACCTTTGCAAAACTTGCTCATTGCCACCGCCTTTCTTCAAATCGATGGCTTGTGCCACGTTGGGAGGTAAAAACACTGTTCTACCTCACCGCTGGAGGGATGAAATCTCAGCCTGGATTAGCAAAAATGGTGCTGTTAAATACAATGTGATCAACGTGCTTGCTGAATTCTGAAATATAGCAAGCTGACCTAAGATGCAGAACAGTAACAGATATACCATTGGGAGTTACTTAAAAGTGTAAGCTTTTCACTTCATGGTATTTTCACTTTGATTAGTCTTTCCATAGCAAGAAACACGGTAAAATCAAATCAAAGAGTTTATTTGCATAGGAAATAGCAAAAATAGCACCACTGAGAGCTACACAGTAAAGACTTTGTTTAACCCTGGCGTGTGAACATGTTATTTAATTTCATCTTTCAGTAAAGCAGAGGCAAATTTTATCTGCTACTGGGTGAGAAAAGGACTCCAAGGCTGGCAAACGGTTATCTCTGGGCTTTAGCAGCGAGGGCTGATTCTGGGGTGGTTATAGACAGCTGTGGTGTGTGTTCAGCTTAGCCAGTTTGGAAGCACCGTGCCATATGGTGAACATGCCAGCAGGGCAAGGTGTCTCTTTTCCATTTCCAAAAGACCTGATGAGATTTCCAAACACACTCAGCACTTAGTGCCTGTGTCAAGTTCATTACTCCAATCTCTCAATATAAACTGCTTTGTGCAGAAGAGTTTTGAAACCGCAGCTGCTCTGCTGGCTGGCACATATGTTTGAGGCCTGATCACCTCTCAGATCTGCACCTTTGTGGGTGGGATTGCCTTGGTCAGAGAGTTAAAATCACAAATGACCTACTGTGAAGGTCTTTTCAGACTCCATCCCCTCTTTACTTTCTCTTTGTATTCTCAAGTTGATTTTTGGCAATTAGCTGATAGGGGAAATCAGGACAGTGTTTGACTCTTTTGCTTTTACCCTCAAACAAAATTTCCTCTGGTTTCTGAAGACTTCTTTGCTCTGACCCTTTCATGAGAGATCAACCTTCTCCTAGACCAGCCTGCAACGTCTCACCTACCCTCTAAAATGCAGCCCTGACAAGTTATAATCATAGTGGACATCCAAAATGGTCAAGTTGGCTCACACTTGGCTTCCTGAGATTTTTACTGCCAGTTGACTTTCTATGTTGCTCTGGTCAATTTTTGGGTGAAACAGTGGTAGGGACCTGTGTGCACGCTGACAATGAAAAGGGGATTTGGCATTCCTGAGCTGATGGAGGACAGAATCATGGCTTTTTGCAGAGGTATCTCCCTGACAGAAGGAAGCTATACTCCCTCTGGTAGGACTAAATCCGCCGAGTACTGAAGTTCTTGCACAGGGAGCAGTGAGGAGGTTTAGATTGTCTCTGTGGTTTCTTCAGGCCTTACTGTGAGATCTGACGTGGTCCCATAAACAGTAGCTCCTATAGGCTACTGATTCACTTATGGGCAGAAGAACATTAAATTTAACAGGGAATTTCTGGGAAACACACACTGGCTGTTCGTAACTGTCTGCCCATTGGGAGCTGAATGTACTGGAGACCTCTTCCCCAGCTTTGGCATGGTTTTGCCTTCCTCTCCTCTGTGTTGATGGCAAATAGCACCAATGATCCTGCGATCAGCCTGTGTCTCACAGTTAATGCCCTGGGCTGCAGAGCGCAGGATTTAATTTCAGTTTCAAGGGTGTGGGGTAAAGCTTTGGAAAGAATTAACCAGATAACACACAAAAATTTTGGCATCGGAATGGTTTTGCATAAACAGCTACACAATGCATCGATACTGTATGCTCTTCAAAAGAGGAAAAAAACACTTATTTTTAATGTTGTAATATGCCCTGATGTTAGAGAAAAGAAACAAAAAAAATTCACATATCACATCAAAGATAATAATAATAATAATAATTATAATTCATAAAAATAATCTGACCGACCGGCAGCATTTGTTTAGAAGGCCTCCCATGAAAGAAACACAGTTGAAGACATCTGAAAGCTCTTGGCAGGTGTGATGAATTCAAGTTTTAAAAACCAGTCTGGGGCTACCCCTTGCATGCTAGGGCCCTTTGACGTTGGCAGGTCTGGCAGCCAGGCTTGCATAGTAAGCACACTGAGTGGGGTCACACTGCCCGTTGGCTCCTGGAGGTCCCTGCGGGCCCGTGAGACCAGGTACCCCAGCTTCACCTTGAGGGCCGGGTGGTCCTGGCATCCCATCTTTGGCATAGCCAGGCTCCCCTGGGAGGCCTACAATAAGAACAAAATGCCCTTGGTGAGTGGTTTTGCTGCCAACCTGGGTGCAAACATCAGTTTCCTCAGACTGGGGTCTGACTGGGGTGTATCTACAAGGATGCGGCAAGCGTATCTTGTCTGAATGCAAGATTTCCTCCCCCTATGACATCCTTGGGTTGCCTGACTGTGTGCTATTGCTGTTCTTCCTCTGTCACCAGGTTGCTGAAGTTGTGCAGCTGCACAAGCCAACTAATGACATATAGTCCTCATAGAGAGGAGGTGAGGATGGGAAAGCTTGAGTCAAGAGCCAACTTTGGGAGATAACTCATTTGTATGAAGCATAGTGTGTCCATGGTTATCTGAAGATAATGCAAGGCCAGTATGCCAAATGCAGACCATGAAGGCTTCCCGCAGTTTCCTTCTCCAATAAGGCAGGGTGAAGGCAAAACTGATCAATACCTCCTACTTTCAAATTGGAAACAAAATATATTTGCTGCTTCTTTGCCAGCATGAGCTGTATGCCTGAGGCACAGGTGTTGGATATGACCTTTTATAACATCTGAAGCTGCCTAGATCTCTGGGTTCAGCTTTGTCACAACAAGATTCTGGCAAGGGCAGATAAGACACTTCACAGTGTATCTAGTAATCAAAGCTTCACTTTGAATTTGTCCCAAAGGTCAGTTAACCTAGCCGTTACTGAGATGGATTATAATGCCTGTCAATCAAGCTGAGGAAACAAAGGTGGTCAGATATGATGCTAATGATACATTTCTTCCCTTTGGGCCACTTTCTACACAAATTGTGTATGCAGTATTTATGTTATCCTTATTGTCTACCTAATATGGCAGAGACCTGTGTCAATGTAGTAGTTCTGAGTGATGTGTTTTGTGGGGTGTTCTGAGTAAACACACCTGGAATTCCTGGAGGACCTATTTCCCCTCGTTGGCCAACGCCAGTGTCTCCTTTCTCACCCTTTGCTCCTCTTTCTCCTGTAGAGAGGGAAAGAAAAATAATGAACTTATGAGCATGACCTACAGAACTAAAGAATGCTACCATAGGTCTTCCATCCCCACTGAAGCCAATATACTTGCTAAAAAGAGTTCCTAATTGTGACCAGTCCTCTGACATGGGATGTTAAGTGGCAATGAAGACTCACCCCACTCCTCTTCCAGACAGTGATGGAACGCACCAGCAATTGCTGGTCACATTCATGACTTCTTGTTCAGCAGACTGCTTCTAATACATGAATTTTGAGGACCACTTAAATTATACTAACAGGAGAGGTGAACGTCAAACTGCAGTGGACCCATCCGTTTATCAGACTTCCCAAACACATAAAATTTCACTCACCTTTGGGACCAGTCGGTCCAGGTGGTCCTTCAGACCCAATCTGTCCAGGCTGTCCAGGCTCTCCTGGAGGGCCAGTTCTTCCTGGCAGTCCTTCCTTCCCAGGGGGACCAGGAGGTCCTGGTCTGCCATGGGACACTTTTACATGCGCAGGCTGTATCTCAGCCAGGAGATAAGCTAACTTTGCTGTGAAGTGAGGGAAATGAGTTTGTTAGACTAGAAAGTCAGTGCTTCAAGACATGGAGAGCCAGAATCAGAGGCACAGTAAAGTCCAAGTATTGTCATAGTTCAGTTTTCCAGGGTGACCCATTTGTTGTCCTCACACAATCCTTCCCCATAAGCCATGATGGTGCCTTCTTGATCCTCTCTAAACTATTTAAACATCATTTCTCAGTAGCCTTAAACTTCTCCTAGATTTCATACTTAATCCGAAACAATTCTCTCATCCTCTGCTCCATGTCCACCAAGGACCTGAAATGCCCTTTCCTTTAGCTGCGCAGCTGGTGGGTTTCTGGTAAACTGGAATCATTGCTACTCTAAAAAGAAGACCCTATTTCTGCTGCTTCTGCTACGTAGAGCAAGATGCTACATGGCTGCTCTGTAGGGACAAAGCTTACTTTTCTTGTTCTGGGCTGTTACATGTGTGGGGTTAAAGCTGATGTACCCATCTCTGGCTATGAAAGTCAGAAACTAACTAAGGCAGCTCCTTGTGTCAGCATATTCTTCAATTTCCAAGCAGGCAGATTTGCTTGCCACTTCCATATTAAGACCCTGAACAGCCTAGAGAGCTCTTAAGACATACTCAACATCACAAAAACATCCTACCGAACAGAGGGAGAAGGGTTTTCTATCTTCTCTTCATTGACACAAAATCTCGAATGCTTTTAGATTGGTGTGGAATTTGAAGTCTGAGAGCATGTAAATAAAATCCTTCAAATAAATCACTCCATTGAACCATGCCCTTAAGCATGGAGGAAAATGCCTGCAGCTATGCGTCAGCTGCTCCAAGAGCTGTGCGAGACGCACTACAGCTTTACATTTCATTGTAGATGGGGTCAGTAGTGGTTTGCAATCCACATACAGGAAGGCTGCCTGGCAGAAAAGGACCTGGGTGTTCTAATTGACAAGTGGCTGAATGTGAGCCAGCAGTGTGCCCAGGTGGCCAAGAAAGCCAATGGCATCCTGGCTTGTATTAGAAACAGTGTGACCAGCGGAAGTAGGAAGGTGATTGTCCCCCTGTACTCAGCACTGGTGAGGCCACACCTTGAGTATTGTGTCCAGTTTTGGGCACCCCGACACAAGAGAGATATCGAGGTGCTGGAGCGAGTGCAGAGGAGGGCAACGAAGCTGGTGAAGGGCCTGGAGAATAAATCTTATGAAGAACAATTGACAGAGCTGGGACTGTTTAGTTGGAGGAAGAGGAGGCTGAGGGGAGACCTCATCACTCTCTACAATTACTTGAAAGGGCATTGTAGAGAGGTTGGTGCTGGTCTCTTCTCACAGGTAATTAGCGATAGAACAAGAGGGAATGGCTTCAAGCTGCGACAGGGTAGGTTTAGACTGGACATTAGGAAAAAATTCTTCCCAGAACGAGTGGTCAGACACTGGAATAGGCTGCCCAGGGAGGTGGTGGAGTCACCATCCCTGACTGTGTTTGAGAGTCGTTTAGATGTGGTGTTGGGGGATATGGTGTAGGGGGGAACTTTGTAGAGTGGGGTTGATGGTTGGACTTGATGATCCCAAGGGTCTTTTCCAACCTGAGTGATTCTATGATTCTATGATTCTACGATACTATGATTCTACTTTCAGAGAAGCAGCAGCCCACATCCAATCCACCCCCTCTCCTCATACTGTCACAGCCATTCTCCTCCAGCTGGGACCTCAAAAGCAAGTTTACCAGAGCCCACAGTCCTTCTGTGGCCTCTTACTCTGTTTACTTTCTCTTCCAGGGCCCCACATTAATCTGTTTGAATTTGTATTTTCTCTTGACCTACCATCTCAGCCCATGCACCTGCAGGACCGAGTCTGCAGCAAAGCTCTTCTGGTGGCAAAAAGCCACGAGGCACTTAGCACAGGTAATGTTCTTGGGTTCAAGAAGGGAGAAAGCCCCTGTGCTATTGCTGGGAACATCAAGCTTGGATAACAATAAAGCTTGCTAAGCATATTTCATTTTACACATTACTCCTTCCAGGCAGGCTTGTTGCAACATTGCCTTCCATAGGCAAGAGAAGTTAAGGTGCCACCACAGCCACGTAAAGTATCTTTCATACTCTCAGATATATCTTCTGGCTTTGCAGAGCTGATTACTTACCATCTAGCTGCTTGGCTAACTCCTCTTGGATGAGCCTTCTCAAAGTGTCTAGAGATGGGGGTTCCCCCTAGAGAGTAACAATCACAGAAATAACAAGACATCATAATCACAGCCAGGGGATGTGCAAATTAAACTCTTCACAAAGGGTTTAGTGGGCTGCATTTCATCACCCGCAGCATACACAGGGCTGCAGGGACTGCCTGAAAGAAGAACATAAAGGGACTCAAAACATCCACAATTCCCAACCTGCTGGCAAGCCATGGGCTCCCTGGTCAGAGGGAATAGTTGGGATACTGTCCCTGTCTCCTTCCCAGGGAAAATTTCCCTCAGGGGACAGGTAGTAGAAATCGAATCAGGAGACATCCTCTGCCCTACAAAATCATAGTGGAAAGCCTACCTCCTTTTTCAGCATTGCATATTTCCTTGCACCTCTCCTTGCACCTCTCCTGTGAGGACAGGCTGAGAGAGTTGGGGTTGTTCAGCCTGGAGAAGAGGAGTCTCTGGGGACACCTTATAGCCCCTTCCAGTACCTAAAGGGGCTAAAGGACAGATAGGGAGGGACTCTTTATCAGGGAGCGTAGTGATAGGATGAGGGGTAACAGTTTTAAACTCAAAAAACGAAGATTTAGATTAGATACTAAGCAGAAATTCTTTACTGTGAGAGTGGTGAGACACTGGAACAGGCTGCCCAGGGAAGTTGTGGATGCCCCATTCCTGGAGGTGTTCAAGGTCATGTTTGATGGGGCTTTGAGCAACCTGGTCTAGTGGGAGGTGTCCTTGCTCATGGCAGGGGGGTTGGAACTAGATGATTTTTAAGATCCCTTCCAACTTTAAACATTCTATGATTCTATGAGAGAAGCATACGTGTCCCCTGGGTACTTAAGGTGGATATCTAGACTTGCTATAAACACTCATACTGCCAACAGGCCCTATCTTGGGGAACAGAAGCCAGCTAACGCATATGATACCCACTCTTCCAAACAAGTACAAAGTTCTGCCTGATTTCAGGCTGTTGAAGGGAGTTGGGATGTGGCTGCCTGGCCTTGGTCCCCTACCCAGCCTCCAAGGGACAGTATCTTTTATCCCCTCTCTCAGCTCTTTTGTGCGACGTTGCTGTTGAACAGCAGTAATAGCTGTCAAAACTCAAATCTATATGAACAACAACTCTGGATGATGCAATTGAAAAAATGATGAAGGCATTTTGGTTAGGTGGAAGGAGAATTTTTTAGGTTGTTGCTTTCTGGGAAAATAAAAAAACTGCTTTTAGGGTAACCAGACTCTTGTCTTTGCATGAACTCAAAAGAAAAAATGTAGCTATATTTAAAAAATATACCATTTTGAACCAGGAAGATAAAATGTTTTCCTTTGTAAATTATGAAGTGAGATGTTTCACTTGAAATACACTTTTCATTTTTTTGGCTAAGATTATTATTTGAATTTTTGCCAGTTTTGAAAATACTTCTGGTCAATCTAAAGACTGCATTCTTTTGTGTATGAGCTATTCACATGAAAGTGTTACTTTTCCCTCACACCTGTCCTTTTAACATACAAGGACGCAGACTGTGTCCTCTATGTTTATAAAAACCTCATGAGGTCTTCTGTATCCGAAGTTACTCTTCAATAAGAAATGTAGATTTTATTAAATAGCTAAGAGACATTTCAATTTTAGCCAATAACATTGCTGGTAACTACAGAGTTGGTCTATTTGCTGCCTGCTTCCCAACACAAATTTTGCACAAGAAAAAGATGCGTTTCTTGGTGACAAAAGAAACGATTTTGTCATTAAGTACTAACCATTTGTGATGGCTCTTAGTGAATATCCCAGTAAGTAAACATGATTGTGGAACATACTTTGAAGGCTTACAAATTATCTTTTCAAGCTTTAACTGTATTAGTTGCATTAAGTCTTCATAATCATCACTGGATTTCAACAAATCTCTATGTTGTTGAGACACACAAAGAAATGTTTTGCCTAAAATTTACCCAGTTTTTACATCAGAGATTATTTCACTGTTTATTGCCCTTGGAGGTACTCTCAAATTCATCCTCAGGATGGGCATAGCGGCTTCACTAATGTTGGTAGTTTTTCTCATTCTTCTACATACATTACCCCCAGGCCCTCTCAGTAGCGAGATTGTTTCCAGTTAGAAAAGAAAAAAAAAAAAAAAAAAAAAGAATATTAAACAAAAATAGGATTTCATGAATTCTGATGAGCTGACTCCAGGATTTCCAGGAATAGCGCAGTGACCTTTCCACAGCTCAGTATTTTGTCTCTCATAACAACCAGCAGCAGAGGAAGGCGTAAGACCTCTGTATGAAGCTCTATGCAGTAACACCCTTATAGAAAGCAGTTTTTCAGACTCCAGACCCGTTGCCATAGCCACGTGACCTGATTTAGGCTTTTAGGGGTATAAGGTGTCAGGGACTGGCTGTCCTGGCTATAGGTTTGGATTGCTCAGCTGTCCTGAAGTTCAACCCAACACTCCCACAACACTTCCCTGGGATACGATCTAGCTCTCCTTTTTTGTGTCTCAAGAGACAGGAGATAAAAACGCTGCTTCCCCATTATAACACACACTTGGTCAGGTCTCTATCAGCCTTACTGTTATCTTAGGTACTTTTCTGATCACACACTGTGGTAGTAAAATGACTGTACAAAGCCCTTTTCTGGCAATCTTACCCTTGGTCCCGGAAATCCTGGCTGTCCTGGAGGACCGGGAGGTCCAACTTGCCCAGTGTCTCCTGGGGGTCCATGGGGACCCATCAGTCCTGGATGGCCTTTATGACCAGGTATCCCAGGTTCACCTGGAGGGCCCTTTTCTCCTTGAGGGCCTTTTTCGCCTTTGATGCCAGGCTCTCCCTAAGTGAAAAAGCTGAGATTACCACCACAAAATAAGAGGCAAACTTCTGATTTCCAAGCACAGTGAAACACAAACAGCTGAGCTGGCAAAGTTACTGAATACAACATCTGGTGCATTACAAATGATCCACAAATTATTACTGACGGAGAATGATTAAAGAGAGGGCTGGGAGCGTGGGGAGTACGATAGATCTCTGCAGGCCACTCTTCACTCTTGAATGACCCCTTCCTCAGCCCCTAAGTCAAAATAGCTCTCTTTATTCCAACATAATGAAATAACTAATAATATTCTCCAACCTACCCTCTCTCCTTTGGAGCCAATTTCACCTGGTTTCCCCGGTGCACCCTGCAAATAAATAAGGGGTGAGCGTGGAAGAGCTATCCATAATAACAGTAAATAATGAAAATCACGCCTTTGCAATGATTCTTGTGACCTGGGGAAAATTCATTTCCCTGTCAGTCCCATAGATTCCTGAGAGATCCCTGTTTGCTCACAAATATCAACAATTCAAGAAAAAGATCAATTTGTTGCAAGCCAGATAGCATCCTTGATTATTTTTTTTTCCCCAAGACACAAGCCCTACTTTGAAACAACTGGGAATTTAACTTACCTCTTTTCCGGGAGGACCTTTCTCTCCTGGTTCCCCCTGAGAGATACAGAGACTGAATTTAGAAAAGCACTGCAAGGAGTTGGAAGAAAGACCCTACCTAATAGCCACAACTCTAGCTTTCTGTTTAGAGTACAAGTTTTCTGCTACACAGCAGCAGGTTTGGATGATTTATCCTTATCTTACTGCTACAGGTCATTCCTGGAAAGACACATCCTACTATTTAGACAGCACTTGTTAAGCAGTAAAGCTGCATACCATGTAAAAGTTTGTCAATAAAAGGAAGTAATTTCTGCCGAACCAGATGAGATCAGGACAGATGTTTCATTGAAAGCGTATTCCTGCTTTCAATACATTTTAGTCCTTTTTCTTACAGAGGGTTCACAAAGCTTCATACATTTTACCTGGGCTGCTTTAGCTTAATCTTTGTCAATGTTATTCACCATGAGAGTCTAAAGATGTAAGGGACTTAAAATTTTGTAGGTAGAGGTACCATCTTGTATTACGCCAGCTGAGACAATGGATACTTGATAAAGCAAGTTTGAGCCTGAAAACTTGCCTGTACTTCAGAACTACATCAAATAACCTCAGTTTAAACAAGCATCCTATTAGGATTTTTTTCTCTACTCTGCATTTATAATGTGATAATTAGGCAATACAATCTTTGCATTTTTAATATTTCAGTGAACAAAAAAAAAGTCACTGCACTCCTTAAGTGCACCAATAAAGCAAAGCAAACATTAAACTAGTTATTGTTAAAATTCTGTGCACTTTCCCATATTGTGAATGGAAAGATTCATCTTTATTGTCCATTTACAATACACACACATGATCATATCTATAACGTACGCATGCAGGTGTTTTTTTTTCCCATAATCTGGAAACACATATAACGACTTTGACAGTGCTAGCATTCATCCACGTATGCATGAGCAATGTAATTAATCACATATGTGTGATCACATAAGCTCCAAATTAGGGAGCTTCAGACTCACTTGAGTATTCCTTAGGGCCACTTCAGTTTTAAGTGGCCACCACGTTTGCTGCTTTAAATTAATTTTCCAGAGAAATATTTCTTTCTCCTCTTTTCCTTCTCCTCTTTCTCCTCCTCACAAAACTCCCTTTCCAATCATTAAAAAAAAAAAGAATCATCCTGTGGACAATTCAGCTCTGCTAGATTCACACGAAAATCATTTAAATCTCATTTTAAGTCACAACAGAGCGAGAAACAATATTTACCTAACATTTACTTTTTCCATCTTTCCAGTGGAACGTAACATATTTTACTCGCTTCGGAAGAACTAAAGATACTGGGTTTCAAGGCTGTGATATTTTCACATGTATAGGTATTATTTTAGATCACTTCGGGAGAGATACGAATGCTTTAATTGCAATGTACCTTTGTTGCTGGGAACAAAGAAATTTTCCTTGGAACAGCAATATCAGAAATACCTATATTATTATCAACACTTAAAACTTCCCTATTTAGCCTTTCTGGGGTTCATGCAGAGATATAGTCTGAGTAACTTAAATACCCCATAACCATATTAAGAAGACTATTGAACCAGCCCGATTAATGCACACGTTATCAGGGCTGGCTGACAGGTACCAGCTCAGTAAATGAGATTATGGATGTTCGTCCGTAAGAAAAATGATATTTTTGCAGTCCAGTTTCCTTTAGAAGTGCAGAGTTTGGTTTCTTGATCTGTCAGATCTCCTGCCCATGTTTTTTACCCTATTAAAGATCACTATGTTCCACCTTCATCAGTCCAACATTTAAAAGCAGGCAATTAGTGGGTCTAATCCATCCCCACATGTACTTACAGGTGGTCCTCGGGGTCCTATGAAGCCAGGGAGTCCTGGGCTGCCGTTTTCTCCTTTATTTCCTTTAGGACCCTTAGGACAGAAATGAGACAGATACTAGCAACCCTTTCTTCAACATTTATTTTCCAGAGCATGCATTTACAGATGCACTGGAACTGGGAAATTTCACTGTAGCAGCAGGACTCCCAAAACTGGCAGGGAAAGGAAGAACAAAGTCACTTAGAAAAACAGATTGCAAACACCATGCTTGCATTATTAATAAGCTATGTGGGGTCCCTGTGAGAAGATGAAAAGGAAGTGACAATTATGGAAGTGACAGGAGGTATGTTCAGTGGCGATTCTGGCGCTGCATGGTTTATAAGGTGGTGTTGCAGAGTGGAAACGCTGTGATGTGCAGCGACAGGGAAACGGTGCAGATGGCCACACTGCTCAAATCTGAGAATACAATCAACAGACAGCTACTGAGTTGCTCTTTTGTCTTTATTTCCAGGTTCAATTTAAAAAATTCTGCCTTTTACTTATCTCTTGTGATATTCTGCTGAACTATCCCTTTTTTTTACAGATCAGGGCAGCTTAAATAGCAGTTCATGATACGGAGCCATTTCATGTACACTTCTGATGGTTTTTTTACTCTTATTTAACCTTTTCTTTCACAACTTTGTCCCCTGCCTTCTAATTCAGACCATATCCCTTTCTCCTCTTCGAATAAAACTGGTCTTCATTTTAAGCCCATCTGGTGTAAAGTCAGCACCAACAAACCTGACAGGCACAAAGCCCGTGGGGATGCCATTTGGGTAAGCCATCAGCCCCGGAGATTTCAGGGGCTGGGCTGCATTGCTGGGTGCAGGCTTAAGCATGAGCCCTGTGAAGTGGGATGGACACTGGCACACACAGCAGATGCAAAAGGAGAAAGCTCCTGGCAGGTTTTACCTTGTGATTGCATGCCGGCAGTGGTAAAGGTGGAAAAGAAACCCCTATTGCCACGATTACCTTTCTCGCTTCTCCTTTTTTTTTTTTTTTTAATATAGAAATATAATATATTGGCTCGCCACACCACATTGTGAAGGAAATTAGTGCATTTCCAGGCAAGATGGAAATAAATGGGTTTTTGCACAGCACATGGAAATACTTCCCATAATAACCTTTATGAAAGGGAAAGGACTCATTTTAATGACAGAGAAGGATACTGATGAGATGACTGTCTGTTCTGCTGACCAATACTGTCTCATTGTTTCCCCTTTCTCATCCATCTAACTTTATCCTTTTTCAATCTCTTATGTTATTTTTGGACTGTAAATCCTCTGGAGCAGAGGCTGCTGTAGTTCTGTGTTTGTGCAGGAAGCTGCCTGGTGAGTCCCTAGGTCACTAGCTGACTGTGTAGGTAATGTGATAACACGATGATGATTAAAAAATAACCCCCATTTGGCACTCAAAGGGCATCCCAAAGACACGGTGGCCTGGTGAAGACTCAGAAAGCCAAAAAGCAGTAACAGGAATTGGGAACAGGCATGATGAGAAGAAGAAATGAGGGTTGAAAAGGCACCAGCAGGGATCCATGGGCTAAGAAGCAATGGCAGTGGTCCCAGGACAGTAAGTAGAAGTTGTGTCAAGGAGAAAAAAGCAGTGGCACTAATTCTTGGCTGCAAAAAGGCCGTGAGACTGCACCACCCCTGTAATATGTGAGTTACCACCTTCCCATGCAGAAAGGTGTTATTTGTGTCTCTGCAACCGCTTAGGAGGTGACATCCCTGCAGCAAAGCACTTACGGACTCAGGGCACAACTCTGTGGCCAGGCTGAGTTTGCTTTATGGCATTGCAAGGGCCACAAAGAAGAGTGAACTCCTGCTGCAATTGTTCAGATTTCTCCTTCTATGCTTTTGTTTCTATCTGAATCTACCTGCCCAGCAAGCTGTAACGTCTAGGTGGACAGAGGGAAAAGTCCCGCATTTCAATAGACACTACTGGACACATTTGCATGGATTTGCCGAATCCTGAACAATTTGCAGCAGCAGAACAGAGAAATAAAATCCTCCTCACTGTCCTCCTTACAGCACTTCATTACCATGCTGTTCTTCCACACAGAATGGCCCCGGGGGGGTTTCATTCTGCTTCGTGATCTTGGTTTACTGCCCACTGCCTGCTCTTTCCCCAAGTGCCCGGGGAGGATTTTTCTGCTGCTTCTATTCCTCAATGGCACTCTGCCAACTCCCTGAGGCCCTTTCCTTCCTTGTGACAACTCTCTGCTGGCTTCACAGTCTCTGCTTGGCAAAATTAAATCTACTAGTGAAGATGAGGCGTGCCAATCTTTTTTCCGTACCGGGTAATCAATCATTTCCTTTTTCTGTGAACACTTAACTTTTGCTGGGAAAAAATGATGACCCAGCTAGCAGATCAATTCCAGGAATGTAGCCAAACCTGTTCAGATGCCATGGCCAGACGGTGATTTTCAGATCACTGATCTTCAGATACGGTAACTTCAGGGATGGTGAGCAGCTACACATAACCCACTCCACCTATACTTCATCAGTCACCTCTCGGTGACATAACTGCTTGCTACATGAGCATCCCTTTGTGGTACTTACTGGGTTACCTGCTGGGCCAGGTTCTCCTGCAGATCCAGGCAACCCATTCTTGCCCTATGTCAAAAGGAAAAAGGTTAGTGAAGTAACATATACCACAATTAAAAATATCCACCTACTGCTACACCAGCAGGCTTCTCTTTAGCATTGTCCAACCTCCTCTCTTGGCAGACTACAGAGTAAGGATCTCTCATTTTCAATTGACCCCACAACTTCTGCATCCATGGTTGCATGGTTGAGCCTATTTCAGGACAAAGAGTGAGAGATGTGGACCCAAATACCCTAGTCTGAAGAGAACCTAACCAGCATTCCTCCTCCATTTCTTCACCCTTTTCCCTACCATATTTTAGGACAAGGGGTAACTGTTTTAAACTGAAAGAGGGAAGATTTAGATTAGATATTAGGAAGACATTCTCTACTGTGAGGGTGGTGACACCCTGGACCAGGTTGCCCAGAGAAGCTGCGGATGCCCCATCCCTGGAAGTGTTCAAGGCCAGGCTGGATGGGGCTTCGAACAACCTGGTCTAGTGGGAGGTGTCCTTGCTCATGGCAGGGGGGGTGGAACTAGGTGATTTTTAAGATCTCTTCCAACTTTAAACATTCTATGATTCTATATACAGCATCCCCCCGTACAGATGGAGACACCTACTATGGCAGCTCCAAGTTACTAGTGTACAGACAAACTGCTTTAGTCCATGTTTGAAGCACCTCTTGACAACTTACTGAACAATGTTAAAGTGCTCTGCACTAGCCAACAGATATCTCCAGATCCCTCCACACCTTCCTGTTTTAGTAAACCTCCTCTCTCCAGTGACTGAGACAAGTCCTGCAAATTACTGCCTACAATCTGCTTTGCAGGGCTGTGATCTGAATCAGAGTCCAGATGCCAGGCCTCTACTTTTTAATCAACTCAGGCTTCCATTTTTTTTTGGGAATAGAGAAAAACACTTGTTCTTAAGCCTTGAGACATTTGATACTTGCCTGGCACCAAACCACTTAGAATGAGGACCTGTTTCTCACCATTCCTTATCAAAGTAGCTGAGCTGACCATCTACACTGACTAAAGTTTGGTGAGATGAAATTCTACACCCTGCTCCTCTTTCCTCCCAGCTCACCATGCAGAGGTGGTTTTCCCTGCATTGGAGTTGACCATAAAGACCAGCCCTTTTAATGGCAATATTCAAAATCATGCTTCACGCTCCTTTACTAGAGAAGAAACAAAGCAGAGGAAGAACAAGAGAAGCTGATACTTTGCCCTCCAGCATACAAAACCCCAAGTATCTCTTCTCCAAATAATACGGCCTGGAGTTAATGACAATTTCTGTCTCCTCAAATCTTTTTACTCATTACTAGCATTGTGTAGGGGCATGACATGTGAGTGAGTGATGTCAGCAGTACAGGAATAATGAGATAAATTACAAAGTAGACACAGGAGGTCTCAGTATGTTCCTGCAGTCTAATTCAAACCCCTACCCTCCCAGCTCCGAGGGACCTGCCGCTCCAGCTCCCAGCATTGCTGGCTGAATCGGCATTTTGCCCTAATTATGGAACATGTTGTAGAATCTGTTTCACTATCAGGTCTTCTGAAAAGTATCACTCATTGCAACATATTAAAGATGTGCCCAGGTTCAACAACAGAGACCTGCATTCAAATTTGGAAAGGGTTGATTTTTAAGAGTGAATTGAAAAACCCATGAAATGAATAAAAGTAATTTCTCAGCCATCCCAAATGACACTTTCTGAAATGCCAACTAAATTGCCATTTCTCCACTGAAGTTGTAATAGAATTCTACAGGTCTTCGATTAAACAAAAATTGTCCTAAAATTATGTTGGGGTTTGGGTTTTTTTCAGAAGAAATTTCAGAGACCAGGACAAGAATGAATAGGATCACAACTGGACCCCACATATCTCAAACTGGGCGCCCGCAACTAGTGTCTGCCTTTGAAAACTGAGGCCGTGTTAGAAGTAGGTGAGATGCCAGAGGCAGGACTGGAATATGAGCCCTTCTGATGCCGCAGTCCTGGCAGAATCCATTAAACTATTCTTCCCACCAAGTCAACAACCATCACTCTGTTGCACTATTAAAAGTTTTCATCAGTTTCTAGCAATATCATTCTGATCTGTCTTCCTCAAAGTAAGCAAAGTATTTTAATCAAAGATCACTTGAGTCTTACTTAAGACCCTGTCTTAACCGCTATTTATAGATCTGAGACAGACTCTTCTTCCAAAGCAGAGTTCTGGACTGCAGGACATCTCCACGATATACAACGTACCTCCAGAGATGGCTTGTCAGGAGAGAAAACTCACCGGCTGCCCTCTGAGTCCTCGAGGGCCCTGCGGTCCTATGGGACCGGTTTCACCCTGAAATGAAGGAAAGTATTCTGGTGAGAGGGAAAGATCTGACATGAAGGCAAGCAAACAGGCCTTTAAAAATGTTCCTACTAAATGAGGCTGTTCATGTATTAGAGGGAAACAGCATTAAAGAAAAGTGTTACTACCTCCATTCGGTCATATATGAGGAAGATCAGCCTTTTGAATTTTAAACCTCTGTCATTAAATGCAGTCTGATTACAAGCAGAAACCATTATTATCAGGTTATATATAACAGACGGAGACTCTCCAGTATTTCTCAAAAATTGACTACTTTGTTCTCTCTTGAGGGAGGCTTAAGACTGGCTTCTATCTTCTCTGAGGGGTTCCCTGAGGTCTGTCTCCCATTTTACTTTGAAGGGTATCATTTACAGCACAACGGTTTTCCAGTGATAGAGGGCCGTGCAAATGAGAAACCATTTCCCCAGGTCCCATGGCAATGGCACATCAGCCGCTTGGTACATCGCCCAGCAGCCGCTGCAGGATCCCACGTCAGCCGCGCTCTCCCAGGACTTTGTTATACGACTGCGTTTGACACTAATAATGTCAGAGGATCTGTTTGTACCGTCCCTCTTTCCTCTGAGCAGCAGCGTCTTATTCCATAGGTATTTCAGAGATTTCCGAGGAGCTACGCTGGCGGTAAGGCACAGCTTCTGCAGAGGAAGCGTGACAGAACCTGGCCCAGTGGGACCTGCAGAATGAAGCACTGCTCAGAGACGGGTGGCAGAAAGCAGGTCCGTGGCTTTGCAGAACAGCCTGGGATTCAGACAATGCAGCTTTCTCTGCTCTTCCAAAGATATAACTGACATTTAAACGTCAGCAGCCGAGCAGTGACAAAGGCCCTCAAATTCTTTCTTACCCTAATGATCTTTGCACAAATTATTCCCTGTACAGTACTGCAGCAATTCACCCTTCGTCACAGTTTCTGCAGTTGTTTCAGGTCAGGGTTGCTGTGAATTAAAATTTTCATTTGTCAGGGAGAAGGAGGTTAGTTTCTGCTCAAAATGGTATACTTACATCCTTCCCTGGTGGCCCCTCACGCCCAGCAGGACCTGTCGCACCTGGCTCCCCCTGCAATTCAGCAAAAAGGAAAGAGAGGTCAGCTCAAGGTTAAAGACAGACCAGTAGCACCACTATAAGTGCTATGGGGTTTCTCTAATATTGGACTCAGCTCAGTGAAAACTTTTATAAAGCCAACAAGAGCCTCGAACGTCATATGTGACACGCAGCTTATAAAAATCACTCAGAAGCATCTTCTGTAAGTGGTGCACAAGGCAGTGCACTGCTTTCCAGCAGAATATTTGCTACAGCTACTGCAGTCACTGAAAACCACCACCCTATTCATGATACAGAAACTACTGTAATGAGGAAGAGATGCAGAACTCCAGCACTGCATTTTTCAGTTAAGCTCCTGCATGCAGAGCATTTTATTTCCCTGTAAAAATCCTGAATTAGGCAGAAGGACATCCAGTTTTGTATTCCACTTTCTACAGCCAGGAGCTTTTTGTACTGCATTGTTCAGAACTGAGAGGAGACCAACTTTTCATGCACGACTTGAGTTTCGGGTTTTGTGATCCAGAGGCAACTAAGTCAAAAGGCTGGAGGAATTCTTACAGAATTACAGAAATTCTCATTTCTGTAAGTTTTGTCCCTCAACTTACTTTGTACTTCTCAGGCATTTTAGGGGAGATCTGATACTTGTCCAACACGTGTGGTAGGGATGAGGTATGGAGGCATCCTTGAAACTTTCTCAAAAAGGGAGCATGAGAGGACTCAGCTGTACCAGCTGCCTCACCTTACCTGGAAGTGGTACTTCAGCAGAGGGAATGAAGACAGCTGCTGTGATTATATGCCATGGGTGTCACCCATGTAGTTGTGGTTGAAAACAATCACGTCAGATGCAGACCTGTCATCGTTTTTACCTACTGCCTGAGAAAGTTCAACTTCAATTCACACAATCTTTCTCCAAAGAATAATCAAGCATGTGGCACACTTTACTTACCCGGGGACCTGGGGGACCTGTATCACCTCTCTGTCCCTTGAAACCCTACAAAAAAGAATTAAATCAATAATTATGCATTACCTTGATGCATGAAACACTAAGAAAACTCTAGCTTGAATGTATACTTAATAACCTTCCCAGTTTTGCCTAAGATTACCAGGGACTGGTCAGCACGGAGCTGCCATGTCCCAGGGAGTGATTAGGAAGGGCCACATCACAGGAAGAAAGAGCTTTCCATAGCTCCTTAGGCTGCAAGGCCAAGAGTGTATTGTATGTATTCCTGGGGTGACCAGCCAATTTCTTAACCCTAAATTTAATTGTCCCCATCCTTTCAGAAGACACGTAACAGCACAAGGACTACAGCTGTGACCGTGCTTTCTGGTAGAAGGGGTGTCATGAGGTTATGTGCTTTGACTTCTAGGTAACGGACCTTCTCCAAGTGTTAAGGATTTGGAAATGCCTGTGTTCGATTTTTGTTGATTATTTATTTATT
Source organism: Dromas ardeola (assembly GCA_013398915.1). Taxonomy (NCBI): domain Eukaryota; kingdom Metazoa; phylum Chordata; class Aves; order Charadriiformes; family Dromadidae; genus Dromas; species Dromas ardeola. Next base: position 297,466 of record VYZM01014688.1, read on the forward strand.
TAGTCACAATGCTGTGACTATTCTCAGCCAGGCCAGCTCTTTGGTTATATGTCTGCACCAGTAAGGGGCCTCATCTGCCCAACAAAAGCTTCCCAGCTAAAGTACAGAAGAGTGACTGGATTGAACCCGTCACGGGAGCACCTACCGGTAAGCCTCTGGCACCCTCCTGGCCTGGGAGCCCTGGTTCTCCAGGCTTTCCCTATGGGAAACAATCATGTTCGTGTTAGTGACAGTCTCAGGTCCATTCCTCTGCTGTTGAAAACTCTTCTCGGGCTGCTCCCTCAGATGTAACAGCACTGAGAACTGTGATTGCCCAGGGTTTCTCATGCAAGGTTGGAGTCTGAGTGTACAAGGAGGACAGTAGTGACAGATGTTCCCACACCCCCCCCCACCTGCAGTGTCAGAGAATCACATAATAGAACCATAGACTCGTCTAGGTTGGAAGGGACCTTTAAGATCATCAAGTCCAACCGTTAACCTAACCCTGCCAAAACCACCGCCTAACCATGTCCCTAAGCACCATGTCTACCCGTCTTTTAAATAAGTCCAGGGATGGTGATTCCACCACTTCCCTGGGCAGCCTGTTCCAATGCTTGACAACCCTTTCGGTGAAGAAATTTTTCCTAATATCTCATCTAATCCTCCCCTGGTGCAACTTGAAGCCACTTCCTCTTGTCCTGTTGCTTGGGAGAAGAGATGCCCCACCTCACAAAACCTTCTTTCAGGTGGTTGTAGAGAGCAATAAGGTTCCCCTCAGCCTGCTTTTCTGAACACAGCCTTTGAGGTTCAAAGACAGCTTACACCTTTGGACTGGTGCACCTTTACAGTGCTTTAATGTCGGAGGGGCAATACCAGTAACCGCACCAATACCTAGTCAGCACATACAAAATCATCACCTGCAGGTAGAAACCAGGTGTTTTGATGCAAGCACACAACTGTCTTCAGCTGCTGTGACAAGCACTGCTCCACATACCAGTTGTCCTAATAACTGGGGACTTGGCTCTTCACAGAATCGTTAAGTCCCATTTGACAAGTCACAGAAAGAGGCTGGCAAAGCCAGATACTGGAAGCACATTCTTCATATAAGGAATATTGCAAGGAATAACATTCACTGCCCAGTTTATTAAGATTTCCTTTTGGCTGACAACTTCATGGCTCAGCTTTTTTCACTCAACAAATGCAAGTACAGACTAAGTAGACAAACTCAAATATTAAACCTCTAATCCTGGACAACAGAACTGTCACAGGGCAATCCAGAAAAGGCTTTAAAGACACTTCCTCTAAACTTTTTATGCCGCATAATCTTTTACCTAAAAAATAGATCACTATGTTTAATGTTACAAGACAACCTTTTTTCTCTGCAATATTTACAGTAGCTGTAAAGGTGGAATCACTAAGTCTTAGCGTATTTATGGTAGCTGTAAAAGTAAAAGAACACAGTTTCTCTCTAAGATTGTTAGTGTGTGACTCTTATAAATTGCTCAAGACAATATAGTCCTTCTGGTGTTAAAAAAAGGCATGCAAACAGGCTCCCTGCCCCTACTAAGGAGTCCATAGACAGGCAGCTCCAAAAGCAGTAACTGGATGCAGGCTCTGATTGCATGAGCGAAACAGTTTTAAATCACGTTACCGGTTCCCCAAGAGATCCTGGCTTGCCATCTTTGCCGTCATTCCCATCAATGCCCTGTAAATGGAATGCAAAACAGGGTATAAGTGTACAACTACCCTATTTCTATGGCTCAGCCATAACCTCAGCCATAAATCTCTCCTTGCCCCACCACTGTAACAACACAAACTGTTTCCCTTTCCAATATGGCAAGCCTAAGGGGTTTCCTCCTTCCTGCGAGCACTCCAAAAATCTTAAAACATGATTCTAAAAACAGCTGTTATAAATCATTATAATTGCATTATCTTCATTCATCTAGGCCTCTTTATGCTAGAAATAGCTCTGGCCCTACCTCTATGACAGATTAAAAAGACCCAAAGTGTTGTACTAATACATTTTCCAGAAGAGAAGAGTCTATGCCCAAGATGCACTTGAACTTGAGTCAGGGCAAAGGAACTATTTCGACTGTGGATTCAGATAAAGACAGAATTCCCATCTATGAATTCTTGTGCCCTTACACTGGAGATATTAGTTGATTTTGTGCTCTGCATAAGAGTATTTCTTCCAATGAGATAAGGAACAGACTTGATTCACGTAATTAACACTTGGTAATTAACACTTAGCTTTAAAGTGATCAAATACAGTATCACGCTGTCCTGGACCAAGGACATAACATCAACATGACAGATGCTGTTACATGCATAGCTTTCAAAGCACCTCAAAAATGTCACCTGTTTGTTTTACACACCTATGTGTTTATGAACATTTTAACGCATTGAATGAGAAGGAGCTGAATTGCACTCACTGGAAGTCCAGGCAACCCTGGTGGGCCCTGTGGACCTGGAGGGCCATCTTTACCCTGGAAAGAAAGCAGAAACACCGCGGGTCAGATAAGCTCCTCAGATGCTTTTATCAGGTGAAGATTTATCAGATGTAGAGTTTGACAAGGGAAAACTGTGAGAAGCTGGTCTTGTAGCCCATGTCACACAGTGTATGAGGTTTCCTTGAATTCCTTCTAGTTTAAACTGGAGGGCTTTCTTTTCACATAAAACATCCAGTATTAGTTTTAAGTTGTTACAGGTGGAGAAACCACTGAAATCACTGGTAATTTTTTTCCTGAAGTTTAATTATATTTAACATTTAGTCCTTAACTTCATGTGTGAAGTGTCCAGCCAGGAAATAGAAGATCTATATTTTATACCTATGAAATGAGTAGTTGTGAGAAGTTCCTTGCTGGTAGTCCCAAGAAATCCCCTTATTCTACAGGACTGCCCAATAGCATCCCAGGTCTTTCACAGTTGCTCAGCGTTGATCACCCATTTGAAAGGGAATTTCAGCCAGCCTGTCCATGTAGTCTCTGGCCTCTCCGCTGAGAGTGCTCACTGATTTCATAACAGCCATCAGAAGGACCATCACTGTTCACTTCTGATGAAGTTCAGGTTGAAATGGATCAGCAAAAGGCACCTTGCTCATTAGGAAACCCTGCTCTAGAAATTAATCACAGAATTACACAGTCTTAAACTGCTCCAGCTCAACAGCATTATCTCTGAGATAAATATAGGTGAAGCTGGTGATGAAACACAAAGTTTAGAGCTTACTATGTCTCCTGGGTTTCCTGCTGGTCCTATTGGTCCTGGTGCCCCATCTGGTCCCTAAACAAAATAAAGCAGAAGCAACATGAGTGATTAGCACATTTTGTAATTTTGTCAACACACTCCCTACCACAGCTGGCAACACTGGAGTTTTCTTCAGTCATTCAGTTCAGCATTCATTCCATCATTTCCTCATTCATTGCAGAAAAGCAGTGCCAACCTCTGCATTCAATCTGCCTCCAAAGCCATAAATAGTCAGATATTTGAGTTTGGTCCTGGCCCTTCCTTCTGAAAATACGGGACAAATAGGAAAAAAGCCAATCTTGTGACAAAAATGACTCTGAAGAACAGAAAATATGGGAGCAGTTTGAAGCACATTCTGTGGCAGGCAAACTCCTGGAGCCACAAGTCAATGCATACAGAAGAAAAAGTCAGCAAAAGTTGAAGAAAAAAAATATCTAGGGGAACATCACATTTTGCTCTGCTTTGACAGGCTTATTTTAACTTTGCACATTTCCTTTGACTGTGAGTCTATTCAGAGGGTCTCACAGGACAATTTTAAAGGTTTTAATCCTACTGGAATAACCCTATGGCTGTGGTAGTCTGTGTCTGTGTTATTACTTTCTCCAAAAATAATGCTCACAGGAGCGCAAATGACCCACAAAGCAGATCCACGTGTTGTCCCAGTGGCAAAGCATTCAGCATCCTTCAGGCACTGCTACCATCTGAAAACAGAATTTTAATCTAATCCTCTTCTCTGGTACCTCCTGTCATTTAGTTAGTGCAATGTAAATTCATCTTTGAAGAGATGGTGTTGTTCCCCAGAAAAGACAAAGGCTGCACACCCTCAGCGTGTCAAACTGCACCGTAAGCAGCAATATGAGTGGTGATGACTGTAGGAAAAGAAAGGCACTTTGGAGAGAAAATCCCTTCGTTAAGGAAAAGTCCCAACTTTTGGAGTGCGTAAGCAGTGATACCACAAGCAGGAAAGCCAAGTTATTTCAGCATTGATTCTGCACTGTCACCCCTTTTTAAACACAAAGAGGCACAGTTGTATTCGCAGAGAGAGTAGAGCTAGAAAAGAGAAAGACTGTGGTGGGTAGGTACACCTCTCTTAAATTAAAGGCCTTTTAATTCAAAAGTAATCCACAGGATATGAAAACTGGAGAAAACCCAGTCTCATACCACTGTGTAAAATTGAGAACTAAGATACTCTTAGATCTGCTGGCTCTAGACTGACAACCTAATCCACATATAGGAAAACACCTACACACGTTTTACTAAATAGTCTCTGCGGAAGTTTTCATGATCGTTGCCTTGTATAAAGAGAGCAACTGAAGCTCAGCATCAATTTACAGAGTGAGTTGAAGCAATCAGTGAAAAGTGTCCAATGTAGCAATTATCATGAGTGGGGAGCTCTATGACACTCAGGGGACCATTAGGAATCCACTGGAAAACGCAAATGCAATGCACAGAAAGGTGGGAATGGTCTGTTCGTCCATATGGAGCTTGCAACAACACCTATTAGTAAGAAAAATACGGGATCATCTTTCAACAGAGGAACTTACAGGTGGACCAGGGTTTCCAGGAGCCCCTGAGAAGCCGGGCATTCCAGGGTGGCCCTGCAGAAGGAAAAGAGAGATATTCTTTATGCATTATTCACATCTCTATTTGTATAAAAGTTAATATTGGGAAGTAACATCAAAATGAGACAATACACAGAGACAATACACTTTCTGTATAAGAAAATAAGGAACCATGGCTTTTTTAAAGCAAAACCTTAGTTTTCAAAGCACTTGAGAAATAAACATAGTTAGAGTTAAGGTGTATGTAATGTGCACTTTAGTCTATATTAATGGGAGATGAGAACAAATATTGTGGAATTGTATAAGGCAGGAGATCAGGCAGGAAACCAAATCTGTTTAAAATATCCTACAAATGTCATTGAAAAGGTGCTGATTTGCACCTTAAACTATTGACTCAGGCCTTGGCAAAATTAACTATGAAAGTTTGCTCTAATTTAGACCATTCTCCTCTTTCCTAGGGCATCTCAATCCCTCACAGAAGAGGTCATCCTTACATTAGTCTTCTAGGACAAACACTGTTTCTTTCAACCCAAAGACACCTGACCTGGATCTCATCTAGGCATTACCTGGCGAAATGACTAAAGGGTGGGTAAAGTAAACAATTGAAAGAGGAAACAGATCATAGAATCGTAAAATAGTTTGGGTTGGAAGGGACCTTTAAAGGTCATCTAGACCAATCCCCTTGCAATCAGCAGGGACGTCTTCAACTAGATCAAGTTGGTCAGAGCCCTGTCCAACCTGACCTGGAATGTTTCCAGGGATGGGGCATCTACCACCTCTCTGGGCAACCTGGGACAGTGTTTCACCACCCTCAGCGTAAAGAATTTCTTCCTTCTATCTAGTCTAAATCTACCCTCTTTTAGCTTAAAAACATTACCCTTTGTCCTATCACAATAGGCCCTGCTAAAAAGTCTGTCCCCATCTTTCTTATAAACCCCCTTTAAGTACTGAAAGGCCACAACAAGGTCTCCCTGGAGCCTTCTTTTCTCCAGGCTGGTGGGGGTGTGGCACTGTACATTAGGGAGTGTTTTGATTATATAGAGCTAGACTCCAATGATGATAAAGTCGAGTGTTTATGGGTAAGGATGAAGGGGAAGGAAAATAAGGGAGATTTTGTACTGGGAGTATGCTATAGACCACCCAACCAGGATGAGGAGGCAGATCAAGTATTCTATAAGCGTCTGTCTGAAGTTTCACAGTCGCCAGCCCTTGTTCTGGTTTGGGACTTCAACTTACTGGATATCTGCTGGAAATATAACACAGCAGAGAGCAGGCAGGCTAGGAGGATCCTCAAGTGCATGGAAGAGAACTTCCTGACGCAACTGGTAGGTGAGCCTATCAGGGGAGGTGCCTTGCCAGACCTACTGTTCACAAA
>VYZM01014693.1:19902-35619 GCA_013398915.1 Dromas ardeola
GGGGGGGTGTGTCCCTGGGGACACGCCTGCAGGGTGGGGGGACTCTGTCCCCACGGAGGGGTGGCCCCGGCCGCAGAGGTCACCTCTCCCTGCCCAGGACCGCAGCGCAGCGGCAGAACCGCTCCCAGGTCCCTCCGGCAGCGGGGACGAGCAGCACCGCGGGGTGGGGTTTATTCTTTCATTGTAAATTTATCTCTTTTTTTGCTATTAAAAACCCCAAACTGGGTGGAAGCTTGCTTCCAGGGCTGGCACCTCGCTGCCGGGTACATCGGCCTTCCCTCGGGGATGTGGGGCAGGAGCCGGACCCACAGGTGGGTCCCTGGGCACGGCGGGACAGGGGGAGGACGGGGAAGAGCCATGGACAGGGCCTTTATTTGGCATCGCCGACACCCACAGCCATCCCCACCGTGGGGAAAAGGGCAGAGGGAAGGACCCGGAGCAGCCCTGCCCCGACCCCCAGCCGGCGCAGGCGGGACCTCCTCCCCTGACCCCCATGTGTGGGGCAGGCTCAGACCTGGGGAGGCTTCCCCCAGCTCCGAAATTCGGGCTAGAACCGGCTGGGGCTGTTGCGAGGAGCTCTCCTAAAGGAGGGGAGCCCCTTCCTGCCCCCCGGCCCCCCCGTGCCCGGCAGGACCCCGCGATGGAAGGGCAGCCGGGCCATGGCCCCCTCCTGCGGCACCTCCTGCTCCAGGAGGGTCCCGATCTTCAGGTGGGGCTTCAGTGTCCGCAGGGCAGCCAGCTCCTGCCGCGCTTCCTCCGGCAACCCGGCCGTGCTGAGGCTGTACAGGGTGGGGAAAAGGGAGAAGAGCCGTTAAAATCCAGCCAGGCTGGGGGATGAAGTGGGGGGGAGCAGCCCTGAGGTGAAGGGCTTGGGGGTGTCGGTGGATGAGAAGCTCAACATGCGCTGGCAGCCCAGAAAACCCCCCGCAGCCTGGGCTGCATCCCCAGCAGCGTGGGCAGGGGGGCAAGGGGGGGATTCTGCCCCTCTGCTCCGCTCGGGGGAGACCCCCCTGCGGGGCTGCCTCCAGCGCTGGGGCACCAACAGCAGAAGGACACGGAGCTGTTGGAGCGGGGCCAGAGGAGGCCCCGGAGATGCTGGGAGGGCTGGAGCCCCTCTGCTGGGAGGACAGGTTGAGAGAGCTGGGGGGGTTCAGCCTGGAGAGGAGAAGGCTCCAGGGAGACCTTCCAGCCCCTGCCAGTCCCTCAAGGGGCTCCAGGAAAGCTGGGGAAGGACTCTGGAGCAGGGAGTGTAATGATAGGACTGAGGGGTAACGGTTTCATACTGAAAGAGGGGAAGATTTAGATGAGATCTGAGGCAGAAATTCTTGGCTGTGACGGGGGTGAGCCCCTGGCCCAGGTTGCCCAGAGAAGCTGTGGCTGCCCCATCCCTGGAGGGGTTCAAGGCCAGGTTGGAGGGGGCTTGGAGCAACCTGGGCTGGTGGGAGGTGTCCCTGCCCAGGGCAGGGGGTGGCGCTGGATGATCTTTAAGGTCCCTTCCAACCCAAACCATTCTGTGATTATATGAAAAAACCCCACCCTCTGCTCTCCCAGGCGCCGGGATGCTGGTATCCCCCTCCCTGTCCGGCAGCATCCGATCCTGGGGTGCCAGCATGGGGATGCCAGGGATGGAAAGGGGTCGCGCCGGGCACCTTACCCCAGGGCCTGCAGCGGGCAAGCGGGATGCTGGAGCTGCTGGCAGAGCTGCAGAACGCCCTCGGCTCCCAGCTCGTTGTCGCTCAGGTCCAGGCAGGTGAGACGGGGACACTCCACCAGCCGAGCGGCCAGGGCTCGGCAGCAGGTGCCCGTCAGCCGGCAGCTCCCCAGCCTGCGGGACCAAGGCGAAGAGGGACGCGGGGTTTGACCGGCCGCTCAGTGAGCAGCTCCGGGTGGGAACGAGGGGACACCAACTGGCCCCGTGACCCCTTACCGCAGCGTCCGCAGCTGGCAGTTGCGGCGCTGGAGCCCCTCGCACAGCAAATGCGCGCCGGCATCGCGCAGCCCCTCGCTGAAGGACAAATCCAGCTCCTCCAGGCAGGGACTGGTGCCCAGCACGGCGGCGAGGTCCTCGCAGCAGGCGCTGGTGAGGCAGGAGTACCACAGCCTGCCGGAGAGACCCTCAGAGCCAGCCCGAGACCCCCCCCCTGGTGATGGTCCCTCCCCCCCGTGCCATTGCTTTTGAGCTCCTCACCCTGGGAGGGTGGGACAGAGAGACGATGCCACCCCAGAGGGACTTTTTGGGGTTCCTCCCCAGCCCTGCGCTTCACCCTTGGGTTTTGGCCACCTGGGAGATGCCCACAGGGTACCGGTGGGATGCCAGGGGGATGCCCAGGGATGTCAGGGGGATGCCCAGGGGCGCTGGGGGGATGCCCGAGGGGTACCAGGGCCACTCACCGCAGGACGCGGAGGCGGCAGCCGGGCTGCTGCAGCCCCTCGCAGAGCAGGCGCACACCGCCGTCGCCCAGCGCGCCGTCGCCTAGCTCCAGCCGGGCCAGGCTGGGGTGTTGGGCCAGCAGCGCGGCCAGCTCGGCGCAGCAGCTCTCCGACAGCCCGCACCACTGCAGCCTGCGGGGAGAGATGCAGAGAACAGGCCAGCTCATCACACCGCAGAGAACGGGCCAGCTCATCACACCTGCCCCGCCTGCCCACCCCATCCCCGCCCCTGCCACCCAGCCAATCAGCATGGAGGGACCACACCCACCCACCGCAGAGCCAATCAACATGGAGGGACCACACCTACCCTTAGCACACCCAATCAGCATGGAGGAACTGCACCCCACCCATCCATTGCAGGGCCAATTAGCATTGAGGGACCACACCCGTCCTTAGCACAGCCAATCAGCATGGAAGGACCACATCCACCCCACCATATGGCCAATCAGCATGGAGGGACCACACCCCACTTGCCATATGGCCAATCAGCATGGAAGGACCACACTCACCCATGGCCAATCATCACAGAGGGACCACACCAACCCATGGTCAATCAGCACGGAGGAACCACCACCACCACCACCACCCGTGGTCCATCAGCGTGGAAGGACCACACCAAGCCATGGCCAATGGCGGCCACACGCTGGCAGCAGCACCATGGCCATTTTGGCTCAGTGCCGTGGGCCGGTCTCTCACCGGAGTGCCCGCAGGCCACTGCCCGGGTGCCGCAACGCCTGGCAGAGCGGGCGGATGGGGGCCCGTGGCTCCTCCTGCCGCCGCTCAGCGAGGGGATGGGGACCTCCTCCGGCTCCCGAGGCACAGGAGCTGCAGGGGGACAGAGAAGCGGAGGGGCATGGGCAGCCATCACCAGCACCGGGAGGTCCCGGCTTCGGTGCTGGCACACAACCACCCCAAGGCAGAGCTTGACACCAACTCATGGGAGGTGTCCTTAGAAGCGACCTCCATGGCTTTGGAGATGCGAAGGAGCAAATGTCAGCAGCGGAGACCTCCCCTTTGGATGCGAGAAGGGGGACGTGAAGCTGAACCAACGCCCAGGCACAGAGGAGCCCTTTTGGGCTGGGGAGGTTGAGCTTAGAAGCTCCATCTCCATCAAGTGGATGGAGGAGCCTCTGTGACCCTTATTCTCTCCGAGAAAAAGTGAAATCCTGCGCTGAGGAACTAAACCCCCAGGGGAAGGACAAGCTGGTCTTTGGGTGGAAGGAACTGAAATGCCGTTAAAAACCAGCCATTGGGGTGGAGAAGGAGAAATCTTTGCGATTTTGGGTGGCTAGAGCAGAGAGGGGCAGTACTTACCGAGGCACCGATGTGGACAGCTTCTCCTCGGGCTCCTGCTGGTGGAAGGAGCATCCCCGGAGGGTGATGCAGCCCAGCCCAGCCCACTGCCTGATGCAGAAGGAAAAAGCCATTTGGTCGTAGAGGGTCAACTTGATGTCCTGCAAGTCTACATCAGTGAAATGACTCAATGCACTTTGCACAAAGCTTTTGTCGTTCATCTCGAACAAAAAGTGGAAAGTGTCCAACTCCGTAACCTTCAGCGCTTGGCCAGGCTGGGAGATGCCTCTGTGCCTCCCCTGAAGCCACCTTAGCGTATCTTCCCTGACTCGTGGTGAAATTCTGCACCCGATGGTTTCATCTGCGTACTCTATCGATTTTTGGCTTAGCAGACCAAACAGGAACCGCACCGTCAAGTTCAAATCCTTCCTGGACTCGCTATAGCTTTCTAATAACATATTTACGTCCTTCGCAAGAGCCCTTGAGTCCCTGACCATCTCCTCATTGTCCTCCAGAACGTAAAACATCGCCGCAAAAAACTCCTGGAGGTGCAGGTGGGTGAAGCTGTAGACGTTCCCATGGCCTACACCTTTCTTTGAGATCTTCTCGTTGAGGAAGAGGGGGAGAAGGTCTGGCTGGTCCAAGCCACGGTCCTTGATTTCCTTCTCTTCAAAGACGACCTTGTGCTTCCAGATGCCCTCAGCAGCCAAGGAGCAGAGCTTGCGCAGGAACTGCTGGAGGTCCTGTGGGTTGTCGCTGTCTCTGCACTTCATTAACCGGGAGAGGTAAAACACGTTCATCCGCGTGGTGGCTTTAGAGCACTCGGCGAGGTTTTTCTTCTTGTAAAGCTCCTGTTCAAGGATGGTGCAGACGGTCCAGCTCATGACGGGGATGACGCACAAACTGTAGAGGACCTCGTTGCCTCTGGCAAACCTGAAGGCCCCAGTGGCTTTATTGTCATTCTCAAAATACCTGTGGAAATACTCCTCCCTCATGGCTGCCGAAAATCCCAGTATTTCCGCGTAATACTCACCCTCCAGGCACCGCCCCAGGCTTTGAAGAGCTGTTGGCCTCGTGGTGATGAGCAAGGAGGACTCGGGGAGAACAGTCTTCTTCAACAAGCTCATCAGGGTGGTTTGCAGCGGCTTCACTTCCCTGGGGTCAGAGCTCAGCTCATCTTCGGGCTGAACCAAGGAAAATCCCAGGGCCTCGAAGCCATCAAAAATGAACAGGATCTTCTTCTGGTCATCCAGGATCTTCCCCACTGGCATTCGCCTGTGAGGGCAGCGCTTTGAAATGAGGTCTACCACACTCGCTTCCTTGGTAAAGGTGATGTCTTTACAGTCCATGCAGAAGATATAGTCAAACTGCGTGTAGAAGGTCCCTTCCACCCACTCCACCATCACCTTCCTGACCGTCATCGTCTTCCCCATCCCCGGGGCCCCCACCAGCACCACGACCTGCGGCGTTTGCCCATCTTCGTCGGGTTTAAAAAGCGTCTGCGCGGTGACGGTGATGGTGGCTGGTCCGTTGCTGGCGTCGGCACACCTGTGGTTGGCGCCCACAGCTTCGTGCTCACCTCCGTGCTTGCTCCAAGGCTTCCTGGCAATGGTCAGGTCGGTGTAGCGGCTGCTGACGGACAGGTTCTCCCCGAGACAGGAGTTCACTTCTTTGTACCGGAAGAATTCCTGGACCACGTGCTCCCTGTATTTCCGCCTGTACTCTGCGCCGGCGAGAAGCAGTGTCAGTCCCAAGCACCGCCAGATTCCCGAGGAGCTCCTGACCAGCCCAACCACCCTCCTGACACATCAATGGGACACTTTTTCCGATGCTCAGGGCTTTCCTAAGTCCGTCCGAGGCAATAAGGACATCATCTGTGAGAATTTAGGGCCTCTGGCCAGTTGAGGGGGGGTCCTCTCCTCTCCCGGGTCTCCCCATCATCCTGATCCATCAACCCCTGTTTAGCCACCCTGCAATCCTCATCCACCCTGGGAGCAAACGCAATTGCCTGGGGCCACCTGAAGCCTCCATCCCCCTCTGCTTGTGCCCCTGGGGACAACAGCACCGTCCCCGGGCTCCCAGGATGCTCCAGCTACAAAGCGTTCCCAAAAGTGAGGTTTGCAGAGATGTCCTTCATCCCCATCCCAGGAGGAAAGGCTCTGCCCAGGTGCCTGCCAGGCGGTGCTGGGCGCTGAAGGCTCTGCTCCAGAAGAAGGAGCCCAGCAATACGTGGCGACAGCAAGAGAAGAGGTTGTTACAGCCCCCACGCTAATGGGATCATGGTGGGACATCTTTGGGTTTCCAGGCTCCCTGGGAAGCCAAAACCTGCTCTTACCAACTTGTACCTTCAAGACCTTCAAGTACCATCAAGGTACCAAGTACTCTGGATGGGGCTTTGAGCAATCTGCTCTGGTGGGAGGTGTCCCTGCCCATGGGTTGGAATGAGATGATCTTTAAGGTCCCTTCCAACCCAAACCATTCTATGAATCTACCTGTCTCCAGGATCGCTCAAGGGAAAACGAGGCAAAGGAAAGCAAAATGGATGCTGGCTTCCTACCTTTCACCTTCTCCTCCAGGAGTTTCTCCGCAAGGTCCCTCTGGTTCATCTCCTCGAGCAGCCCAATGGCTACGTCCAGCGCGGCGCCTTCGCTGTAGTTCTTGCCCATGCAGCTGACAAGTGCGCAGGGGTGGGTGGCCTTGGCCAGCGAATCCTTGGGGATATTCCATTCTCCTTCCACGTGAACCTTTGATAACTTCTTCTTAAACTCCTGGAAGCCCTTGGGTGCGAGGCCCTGCAGCGCTTGTAAGAGAACAGCTAATGGACGCTCTTCCCCTGCCATCACGCGATGTCACCTGAAAGTACCAAAGGTCAGAAATCACAGCTGCCTCGTGGCAAGAGGGTTTGGAGCTGGGCACCGAGTTTGTCCCGGTTCTTCCTGCGCTGGAAAGGCTGGGGACAGTCACCCCAGCGTGGCAGGGTCACCAGAGCAGGATCTGGCAGCGTGGGGATGTTCCCCCTGGGATGGGGCATGGGAAAGAGGAAAAAAACCTGAAAAAACCCCAAAACATTGTGGAGATTTCTAACCAGATGGGGCTCACCGGGCGGCGGGATGCCAGGGCGCTGCTGGAAGGATCCGGGCGCTGCCTGAGGTCTCCGTCCCACACGTTGCCGGGTTTTGCTTCGGAAAATGAGGTTTTACCCAACATCCGGCACACCCTTTCTTCCTCCTTCCCCGCTGCGGCGCCAGCGGCCCCCATAGCACCGCCCGCATGGGCAACGGAATCCCCCGGGGGCTCCCGGCGAGCTCACAAAGAAGGAGCTGGTTTTGGGGGAAGAAAAGGCGGCTTTAGGAAAGAGCACCGATGCTCGCAGCCGCCGCGGCCCCTCTCCTGCCTCTTGCCTCCCCCGCGCCGGCAGCTCACCCCCTCTTCCTAACAACAGGTCTGGGTTGGGCTGAAAAAACCACCGAGCCCCTGAATTTCCAGCCCTTCCAGAGGAACCGCGTGTTGCTCGGGGTCCCTGAGCCTTTTACCAGCTTTATCCTGGTAGGAAAAGTCACGGAGCCGCCTCCTCCTCCCTCTTTGGGGCTCCTTATTCCGGCTATCACTTTTCTCCTCCCCATTTCCAGTCTCCCGTGTCTTTAGGAGGTAAGTACCACCGGCACAAGTACCACCCCGCAGCTATCTGGGAGCAGAGCCGGCTGAAATTAGTTTCCTGTAAATTCAGGAAATCGAAGGGAAGTTGCAGTTTCCCGCAGGGAATACTGCCCGGCTGCAGGGTTCACCCCGCAGCAAGGGGAACCTCCAAGGGGCAACGCCAAGTTAAACTTGGATGCTTGCAAAAGCGGCGTAGGATAGAGAAATTAAACATAGCTGCGGGAAGAGGAGAATGAGAGTGGGAGCTGTCAGAGGAAGAGGATTATCAGGGTGATATGTATGGAAGGGAAAGGAAAAAGGAGCTGGGAACAACAGTCACTGCTCCAGAGCCTGCGAAAATAAAGCAGAGTTATGGGTTGAAGCACAGCACTTCCAGAAATGCCTTCCAGCTTTGGATGGAGGGGAAATAGCTCATGGGTAGCTCTGATACGCTTAGAGCTTGTGCCACCCAAGCCTCTGCTCCGGCGGGCACCGAGGGATCCGAGTGCCTTAAGCCAGGCTGCCCAGCAGACGGGGAAGGAACCGGCAGCACAAGGATGGATCCAGAAACGGGGAGAAGATGGAGAAGGTTTTTCCGAACCGACGCAGAATTGCTAAGATACCAGCGGGATGCGATATCGCATCCCACCAGCCCTTGGAGGCGGCTCCGGTGATGAGTCATGGGAACTTATTGCCCAAATGCAGGGAAACATAAACATCCCTGGGCTCGGCTGGGAGAAATTAACAGAGGCTGCTCCTAATTATGGCCTGGGTTCAGGAGAAAAGGGGAAAATTTAATATGGGCCAAGCGGGAGCTGTGGTTTGCTGTAAGGAGGGGACAGGCACCGGAGAAGAGGAGGCAGAGGAATGGGGGGTGTTTGGGAAATGGTGATGGCACATCAGGGAAAAAAAAAAATGGCTCAAAGATGTTAAGGGCTCTGGAGAGTGTTAAAGGATTTAGCAATCCTTTAATCCCGTGTGCCGAACGCCGGGACCTGAGGTTGTACCCAGGAGGGATGAAGGTACCAGCGGGCTTTGGATGCAGCAGCGAAGCTCCCCTTATTTCAGAAAGTGATTGGAAGATGGAGCCTGTGCTCTTACTAGGTTTTTTTATGGTGAGATTTTTGTGTCAGTAATGCAGAAACCAGGCAAAGGCCGCTATAAAGGGTGAAAGGACAGAACAAGCTTTGATGGAGACAGACAAAGGATAATGGAAAGAGCCGTCCCAGGAGGATGGCAGAAAACCCCACCGGGCAAAACCCATTGCCCCAGCTGAACCAGCAGGACCTTCCAGTCCCTTCTCCTGAAGAAGCGGAGATGCTCTGGGCGAAGGATCTGGGGGTCTTGGTAGACAGTAAATTATCCACGAGCAAGCAATGTGCCCTTGTCGCCAAGAAGGACAACAGAATTCTGGGCTGCCCAGGGAAGAGTGTGGCCAGCAGGTCGAAGGAGGTCATTCTCCCCCTCTACTCTGCACTGGTGAGGCCACAACTGGAATACTGTGTCCAGTTCTGGGCTCTCCAGTTCAGGAGAGACAGGGAACTACTGGAGAGAGTCCAGCAAAGGGCAACAAAGATGACTGAGGGACTGGAGCATCTGCCTTATGAGGAAAGGCTGAGGTAGCTGTGACTCTTTAGCCTGGAGAAGAGAAGGCTGAGGGGAGACCTTATTAACGGTTACAAGTATCTAAAGGGTGGGTTTAAGGAGGATGGAGCCAGGCTCTTCTCAGTGGGTCCCAGTAACAGGACGAGGGGTAACGGGCACAAGCTGGAACACAGGAAGTTCCGATCAAATATGAGGAAAAACTTTATGGTGCGGGTGCCAGAGCACTGGGACAGGCTGCCCAGGGAGGGTGTGGAGTCCCCTTCTCTGGAGACTTTCAAGCCCCGTCTGGATGCAGTCCTGAGGGATGTGCTCTGGGCAATCCTGCTTTAGCAGGGGAGTTGGACTAGATGATCTCTAGAGGTCCCTTCCAACTCTGAAGATTCCATGATTCCGTGAAACCACTCAGGATTATTTTAAACAAAGCATTCCATGAGATATTACAAGCCCATATAATTTCCCACTGCGGCCCATTGGAAAGGCTGCTGGAAAACCCTGGCAAATGCCGGTGAAGCGCTGCCAAAGAATTGCATTCCCCGTGAGAGCAGCTCCCAGTTCAGCCAACACGCCAGTGATTATTGCTAAGTTACCTGAAACCCACCAGCGGGTTTCAGTTACAGATCCAGCCGTTTCCTCACCATCCTGCTTCCTGAAGAATCAATTTCCAGATTTGCTTTTGCGTTTGGAGAGGGGGAACAAACCCTCGCACAGGCAGCGCTGGGGCTTCACAACGTGCCCCGTGTCAGAAAAGCTGCTCCAACTGTTGCCTCCAGAGGATAAAGATAAAAACATCTTAATGTGAGTGATATTCCAGCAGCCGGAGCTACCGAAGAGGTGAGACATATCCAAATTTTAAAATGAATAGATCAAACGGGATTTGAAGTAGGCACCGTTAGCGCGAGCTGAGGTTCGCTCCTGGGAATTACAACTGATAATCCGGGAAGACCAATAGGTCCAAGTGTGGTTAAAGCTTTGCATGAAATACAGGCTTTTCCTGATCAAGGAATCCGAGAATACCACCAGAAGGATTTAATTTCTGACAGCAGCACACCCATAGCTCTGCTGGTATCTGCAGCCAATTGTGGAAATCACTGCTTAAAGACCCCGGGGTGGAAGCGGAGCTCAGGACACGGTGATGCCCTGACCCAGGTGGACAGAAGCTGCTCTAAACCCCCCTGCACTAAAATGCCGCGCACTGGGAAAGCACCTTTCACCAGGAATTTCCCCATCCACTGGGTCTAAGGGAGCGGAAAAATAGTTACAGCGGGTACCAGCAGCACGTGAACCGTGTCTGCTTCGGGATCATAGAATCATAGAATGTGTTGGGTTGGAAGGGACCTCTAAAGGCCATCTAGACCAACCCCCCTGCAGTGAGCAGGGACATCTTTAACCAGATCAGGTTGCTCAGAGCCCCATCCAGCCTGGCCTTGAATGTCTCCAGGGATGGGGCCTCCACCGCCCCTCTGGGCAACCTGGGCCAGTGTCTCACCACCCTCACAGTAAAGGACTTCTTCCTAATGTCTCATCTAAACCTGCCCTGCTCTAGTTTAAAACCATTAAACCGTTGCCCCTCGTCCTGTCGCTACATGCCCTTGCAAACAGCCCCTGCCCAGCTTTCCTGGAGCCCCTTGAGGGACTGGAAGGGGCTGGAAGGTCTCCCCGGAGCCTTCTCCTCTCCAGGCTGAACCCCCCCAGCTCTCTTAGCCTGTCCTCACAGCAGAGGGGCTCCAGCCCTCCCAGCATCTCCGGGGCCTCCTCTGGCTCCGCTCCAACAGCTCCGTGTCCTTCTGCTGTTGGTGGCCCCAGAGCTGGACACAGGACTCCAGGTGGGGTCTCACCAGTGCAGAGCAGAGGGGCAGAATCACCCCTCTCGATCTGCTGGCCACGGATCTGGACCCAAAACTCTCCTGGGCTGGTCTTCGAGGCTTTCACCCTCGCAGTCCCGTCTACTCGTACCCCTCACACCCCTCCCAGGGGCTCATACCCCTCCTGGGTTTTAGGGACATTCAGCAGCAGAGTGTCACCTACAAAAATGCCACCAGGCATTGGTGTTAGTGGCCAGGAAAGATGCTCTCCAGACCTCGCAAGGACCAGATCGTCTCCCTCCTGCCCGAACCGAACGAGAACCCAGTCATAAACCAAAGATACGCTTCATTAATGAGAGCAGCAGACGCGAGCAAGCTAAAAATAGTCCTCTGGGCTGCTATTAATAGAGCAGCAGAGCAAGTAGTGGGGAAACTATTTAAAAAAAAAGCCATAAAACACCTCCAAATAGAGTACAGGCTATCACAGACATTATCAAGGGCCAAATTCACTAAGCAGAACCCATCGCATCTCTTTGCGGGCAGCCATTATGTTAATAAAGAAATAAAATACTGGAGGTGTGGCCGGAGAAAGGGGGATAGAAAGAAAATGGGAGATGAAGAAAATGAGATTTCTCTTACAAGCTCAGAAGGACAGCGGGAAGAAAATCTATGTAACGCGTGGCGAAGGAGGTGGGAGGCCTGAAAACAATACTGAGAATCAGTTTAATTAGGCGGGAGATCAATGGACTGGGTTTAACTTCTGCAGACTCCAGCCAGGGGAAGGTCTGCAGGCCCCTCGCTGGGCTCCAGAAGATGGGCTGAGGTTTGGGGGTGACGAAGGGGCAGAAGCTGAGTATTGAGGCAGCTCCCCAGGCCTCAGCTGTCAGATTTTCCCCACCTGGAGCTTTGTTTTCTTTCAGCTTAAAAAAAGAGCCCAAGGGGCCGTGGCAGTGGGTGGGGAGGCTGCAGGTGAGGCTGGGCAGGGAGTTGAGGCTATCAGTAGCCCCTCAGGGGCAAGTGGGCTTGGATTTTGCTTCGCAAGGGCTTTCTGTGCAGGGTGCTGAGGCAGGCAGCGCCTCAGCAAGCTGCTCCACCACGAGGAATGTCTTTCATCCTGCTTCCCTGGAAACGTAGAGGTGAGGATGGAGATGTGGCTGCTGCCCAAATGGCCGCAGGTTTTGGCTGCTCTGTGGCCTTTTCCTCCCTTCCAGCCATGGCTGGGTGGCAACTGGGGCTCCAGGGGAACAGAGGGTCAGACACTGGAACAGGCTGCCCAGGGAGGTGGTGGAGTCACCATCCCTGGATGTGTTTAAGAGCCCTTTAGATGTGGGGTTGGGGGAGATGGTGTAGGGGAGAACTTTGTAGAGTGGGGTTGACGGTGGGACTCGATGATCCCAAGGGTCTTTTCCAACCTGAGCGATTCTATGAGTCTAAGAGGCTGCGTTGGGGGGTTCTGGTGCCCGGGGATGAAATGTGTGACCTGCTCTCCTGCCTCTCTTCTCCTGCTCTGGATCACGACCAGGGTACCTGCGTCTTGGCTTCAGCTGGGAAAGGGTTAATTTTTCTTTTTAGTGATTGCTGTGGAAGGAAGGTCAGTAATGCCTATTGGGTTTAGTTGTTGAAGTGGTTTTTACACTATTCAAGGGCCTTTTTCAGCTTTCCATAGAAGCGTGGGCAGAAGGATGGAACAGCTGATGCAACGTTCCATACCACAGATGTCACGCTCAGTATATAAATGGGGGTTGTCTGGGGGTGGGAGAAATCCATGACCACTGGTCAGGACGGTGCCAGTTCACCAGGAGGTGAGAATGACCCGTGTCGTTATTATTGTTGCTATTATTATTGTTATTTTTCCTTTTCTGTTATTGTTTCTAGGAAGCTGTCTTTATCTCAGCCCACAAGTTTGTGGGTTTTTTTGTTCTTTCTTTCTTTCCCTTGTTAAACCACGACACTGGGTTAGGAGGGGGTGAACCCATGCTGAGGAGGGGCCAGGGACTGGGGAACTGGGGCTGAAGCCTGCGGGGAACTGGCAGATGCGGCTGTTGTCCGCCTGCAGCTTGCGCGGGGCTGGCTTTTCACCAGAATGGTGGAAAAGAAAACGCTTCAAGGGGGATGTGCTTCACAAAGCTGCTTTTGAGGGGTGCCGGGGAAGGGGGAAAGGGTGTTTTAAGGCACATTGGGAGTTTAAGGTAGGGGGGGCAAAAAATAGGATCCTTATTGACAGCATCTTGGCAGCCCATCGTAAACGGTGCGGCTGCTGCGGCAAGGCTTGTGGGGTCCTTGTGGGGTCCAAGCAGGGGCTTGGGTGGCTCCTGCTGCAAGGGGAGGGGACAGGGGGGACAGGGGGCTTTGCCGGGGCAAGGCAGAGCTGACGGGGAGATGGTTCAACCCAAACCATGTCCGTTCGGGGTTCCACAGTCCCCAAACGAGCCTGGCTCCGTGGCACCACGGGCTGTGCTGTATCCATCCAGCCTGGTTTTCCCTGCCGTCATCCTGTCCCTCCCGCTCGCAGGAGGTCTGGGAACTACCGTTTCTCTCTGAAAGTGACGGGAACCCCATGTTCCTTCCCAAGGATGCTGCTGCCACCAAGCCCACCCCTCCCAGCAGGGCTTGCTGGGGGGCTCCCCGCCAGCCGGGGCTGTTCTTGTCCCCCCCCTAACTCACGCCAGGGTATGATGTGAGTTGAAAGGGAGGGGGGAAAAAGCAGCAGCACAGTTTCGAAAGGTTTTTCCTCCCCATCTGACCTTGAAGAAGCTGTTTTCACCTTGCTGTGCCTTGTGCGGAACGGCTGTTTGCTGTGCCGGCGCCGGGCTCCCTCCCATGCTGCGTTATGGGGGGACGTGACCCACTTGCTGCAGGGAACCCCCCCATCCTCCCCTGTGCACGGTGCTGGGGGATTTCTGAGTGCTGTCTGCCTCTGCTGCCGCTTCCCTGGCTTCTCCCCCTCGCCGCAGTGCAGGGGGGTGAGGTTATTGGTGTTACAGCTCTTTTCTTTGGCTTCCCTTTTTTTTTTTTCCCCCTACATCGGTAAAAAATATTTTTAAAATTCAAAATCTCAGGCGTATAACACGGATTCAAAAAGCTTAAGGCAGATGAATGGGTTGTGTGGGGCTGTTGATCTCCTAAGGCAGGGGCGGTGTGCGTGAAGGCAAGGAGATCGCAGCCGGAACGCCAGCTCTGGGCTCATCCAGGCACTGGGGACCGCAGCCGGTGCTTTCCGCTCGCCGCCGGCTGCCTCCTTCCTCCGGCCGCGCCGAGGGGAGGTGCGGAGGCCCAGGGCGTTTCTGCCTGACGTAGAAGTGGCCAAAAAAGTTTTATGAGTCCCGGGAGCGGCGGTTTGGGCGCCTCTCCCGCGTTAAATCACGGCTTTTCACAAGCTGCGCGGAAACTTTGCCCCTCGCTGCTGCTTGGGGTCGGTCAGGCTGGGGAGGCATTAGAAAGGGGAAGAAGGTGCTTGCAGCCACTGAACCTTCGTGGTCTTGACTGTGCCTGTCACGAGTCCCTAAAATAGAGCGGGGAGGGCTGGCATGGATGGGCTGGGGACCAGACAGGTGGCAGAGGGGACACCGGCACCAGCCACAGCTAATCCTGGCTTGTCTGAGCCACGCTGGCTCCTGAAGCCAAGGGCTGCATCCAGGTAACCTTGCTCATCCCTGCGCCCAGGGAGCATCGATAGCTGCATCCGAAACCAGCACGGCCTTCCCTGGGAGATTTGGGTTCGCACACCCATCCCCCGTGTTTTCTGCAGTTTCCTTCACACAGGGGCAGAATTTTTCGTTCCAGTGGGATTTAAGCAGCCTGGGTATTTTTAAGGATGCTGGCACAACTGAAACGCACACTGCTCTTGCTCTTGTGGGCACTTTCCCAGAGCCAGAGAGGGTCAAGGAAGAAAAATACTGATCCCCCCCCCCTCCCCCCACCCCGGCTTGGAGTTTCTGCCCTGCTGCACTGAGTATGTTTGTGGCTGAGCTGTTGCTTGGCTGCTGTTTACGGGAGGGAGGAAAACACAATGGCCACAGAAGTAAAGCGAGTTATTCTGCAGGTGGCTAAGCTGACAAAGTCGGTTTCTCATGGATTTCTGAGTATAATCTCCTTAAAATGTTTACGCTTTCTACAAAATGGCATGAAGCTTGTCAGGGGGTCATATGGAGGAAGACGGGTGAGCATCACATGCCTGATTTGCTCAGGAAATAAGGGATTAAAGAGCTCTGGAGGATCCCAGGACCTGACTGCAGCTTGGGGTACAAGCAAGATTTGACCCGAGTAGCGCGAATCCGGGACCTGTGCCTGGCTGGAGGAGCTGAGGCTGGGACAGGGAGGGCTGTCTGCTTTTAGCCGAGGTGTGACGAAGCGCCGGTGCGGCTGAGGAGGCGGCTGCGTGTCTGGCACAGCCTGGCTGGATGGCTGACGGTGCTCCGCAGTGGGACAAGGGCTGTTTGCCCGGCTCCGAGCTGGCCTGGGCCTGCCCACGATCCATCACAGACCTCATAAAGGGTGTCAGACCCCGGCCCGCTGGGGCAAGGTGGGGTTTGGGGAGAAGGGAAGCAGAGATGATAGAAAACTACTGCAAGGTGCAGCATTTTAGCTTCCTCCCCCCACCATGCAGAGCTTCTCCTTAGCAAGAGAGATTGCTGCTCCTTAAGTCGCTGCTGGGGGATTGTCACACTCGGAAATCCCTTATCCTGCTGGGGGGAGCCTCGTATTCTTTTATTTTTCCTCTTGTCTACACGCACAAAAAAAAATCCCAATTTATCAGGTTGACGCCCTCACCGGTGTGTTCCCCCTTGCTTTGTGGCTATATTTGCTGCAATTTCTGCAGACCCAGGCAGGATTTGGAGGAGCGAGTGAAGCAGGCGGGGGTGTCTGTGTGTGTGTGTGTGTGTGTGTGTGTCTAGGGACAGCCCCGAATTGCCGAGCCAGCAAGCCACGGCTCAGCCCCAAATCGGAGGGG
>VYZM01014693.1:41198-53452 GCA_013398915.1 Dromas ardeola
AAAGTAAAGCCCCTGGCTGGAGTATGGTGTGTCTGCAACGTCACCTCGCTCTCTCGGAGAATAAATTGTCTGCCACGTCTGTCCCAGTGCGATCTTTGGGGTCAGGACCAGCGTGGCTTGCAAATGCGACACTTGGCTCAGACCTCACCTCCTGCAGAGGTCACGGTGTAGAAAAAGGCCGTTTTGCCTTTTTCTGGTCTGGCGGGGAGCGAATCGGGGCTGGCTGCGGTGCTCCGAAATGCTGTGTCACCCGTGTGGGCAGCGTGGCTGGGCTGTGGCAGGGCAGCCTCTGGAGGGGACGCTGTCACCTGTGTTGCAAGCCGGGACTTTGCCCCATCTCCGTACAGCCGGTGGCCCACGGGGGTGCCCGAGGTCTGCATCCCGCAGCCGTTCCCTTTGTAGATTTAAGGCAAAGCCAGTTTTGCCGGGCTACAGGAGCCCGTCCTGCTCCCACACCGCGCCAGGTACAACCCGGCCTCTGGAAGCTGCTGTCACCCAGGCTAGGAGAGAGGTGACGTGCCTCAGTGGCGCAGGGCAGGATCCTGCAAGGCTGGCCACGCTCTGGGGGCTGTGATGGTGGCAGTTTTGGTCATTGCCAGCACCGGCGGGACAGGTGATGAGAGTGTCGAGTCTCAGTGCAGCCGCAGGGCTGCCGCAGCTGGGGAGCGGAGGATTTGCTGGCAAACCTCCCCCTGTGGCAGCGATTTGAAGCTGCTGCTGCCGCCGGTTAAAATACTTCCAGCATCTGACGCTCACTCCACGTCAAGATTCAAAGGGCTTGTTTGAGAGGGAAACGTTTAATCCAGGGCCGGGGGAGGGATGCGGGGAGTAGCGAACAACAGATTGGGAAAAGGAGTCATAAATATCTCATGAGAGCGAAGTGGGTCAGCAAGCGTTCGCCGGGGCTTGGTGGGGCTGTCTCCAAGGCTGGGCTTTGGGAGGGCTGGTGAACAGGGCTGTCTCCCTGCACAGCCTGGTCCCGGGGCCCCGAGGCCGTTTAAAAGCGCCGACAACAAGCGACTCCCGCTGGGGCTGTGCTTTGCGTGGTGGTGTATCACGTTTGCCGTGCGTTGCGTCAGGAGCAGAGGGCCAAAATAAACCGTAAGGTAGCAAAAAATCCTCCTTGGGGAGCTGCCCACGGCGGCTGAACAAACAAGCTCCTTATGTAAAGCTGTTTTAATATTTATGGTGATACCGAGAGGCACTGCATTACCTCATCTGTCTTCATAGCGCTGCTTGGAGATGGGGGGAAAAGGCTTAGTCACAATACGCTGTCACTTATCCTAGGTTCTTGCCAGGCATCTCACTGCCTTTAGCGTGTTTATTCCCCCAGCAGCTCAGAAAGGGGGGAAAAGTACTATTTCGTCCCCACTGGAAATGGGGAGTTGAAGCAGTGGGGAACGGAACATGCCGCTCAGGTGCAGGAGGCGGCTGGGATGGGGCAGGGGACTGAACCCAAACCCGTCCAGCCCTGAGGGATCACTGCCCTGTATGTCAGACACAACAGGCGCAGACCCCCGAGGACACTTCCCAAAGGTCTGGTCCTCCAAGCTGTGCTACTTAGGGGTCGGACAAGAAGGTTGAGACCCCAGGTGTGACCCCCTTGGAGCCACCAGCAGCTCCCCGCTTCGGTGGGGGGAGAACAATTAGGCCTTGTCTATCTTTGATCTCTTTTCACTAGTGGAACTAGTCCCTCCGTGGACTTGAGGATCCAGCGTGAAGACCCTGACCAGCCATAAGGACACTGTTGGCTGTCACACGTGGGATGGGCAGAGCGTGGGGGGAGGATCTCCCTCCAGCATGCCAGAGAAATGGCTCGGCCACCTCCGGTGGTGCAGCCTGGCGTTTCTTTATGGAGAGCAAAGGTCTATTTGTTGTGTGCACAAGTTAATGAGCAAGGTGGGGATTGACGCCGCCTCGTTGCCCACTGGGCACAGCTGCTGCATGAGCTCAGCCACCCACAGATCGGTCACTGTTTGTCCCCTCCCTGTGTCACACCGGCTGTCTGGCTTGGCCACAGGCTGAGGATGAGCTGTCTTGGTGGAAGAGGTGAACGGGATCCTGGGGTGTCTCAGGCAAGGTATCTCCAGAAGAGATATGGGGATGTTCAGTCTAAACTGCTGGGTCGGAGCCTGGCCGGGCGCTGGAGGAGCTCAGCCTGGAGCAGGGCTGCAGGAGTAACCGGAGAAAGGGAAGAGCAGATCTCAGGAGCGCGAGCTGGTGAAACTGGGCTTCTGCGGCCAAATGCAAGGCAGGCTGAGACATAAGATACTCAACAGAGTGGGCGAACAGATACTAAAATGAAGCAGAGCTACATAAATGAAAAGACATGACTGACAATTCTCCTTGGGTTTCCAGAAGCGGTGGGATGACCTGACAACTGACACAAACTCTCTGGTGGGCAGATGCCCTCAAAGGACAGCGAAAGTCCTCCCTTTGAGCCAAGCGAGTTTAAGGTGAATCCCCCAGGGGAAATGTAGGGCTAGCCTGGCTGTGAGTCAGTACCTTCATTCTCATTTCTACCCTGAAATAACTCAGAAGCGTGATTCCAGCTCTGCCATCAGCTAGCAGTTGTGGAGGGACAAATCCAGATCTAAAAAGATGGGTTTTGATGGTTTCTTACACGATGTTCAGTTGAGCTAGCCAGGACTTGCACCTCACTCCTGCAGCCTGCTGGTTTCAGCCCATGCTCGCGGTCCCTCCTTTTCTCAACTCTCTTCCAAGCCACCTTGGTGCACGGGGAGATTTGCCAGTCTTTGGGAAAAGGAAGGGAGGTGAGAATGGGCCTCGGGATCTTGGGAGGGACACTCCAAGCCCTATGCCCATGGCTATCCAGGGCAATGTGCTTGACTGCAGCCTATTTCTTCTTGTGCCATAAAACAACGAGTGGCAATGAACCAGCATTGCCCTGTGGCCGGTAACCTCAGACCTCTTTGGAGAAGCCTTAATCTGTCAGAACAAGCTGCCTTCTGCTCGGCGCTTTCCTTAGAGCACCATGAACTGACCTTATCCATGTGCTCCAGCTGAATTTCCTCTGGCCGCTTCAGTCCAGACCTCTTTGGTGATGGTAATGCTCCATATGACCACGCTGTCCTCTATCTGAGGGTCTCGCATCGGTGAGTTCAGCCCCCTGTATTGCGTTGATTCAATTTTCACGAGCTGAAGGGCAGAGTTTGTGACACGTAAAGGTCACGTAGGAAGTCTGTGGCGTGGCTGCACTTGATCCCCCCAGTAACACCCCCAATTTCTAATAGCCTGGTCCCAGTCACTTCACCGGTAGCTGCCTTACCTTTTGTAGTCAGAACACTGCTTCTTTTTTTTGGTGTTGTTTTTTTTTTTCCCCCCTTTTTCCCTTTTCAGGAAGTTACGTATTTTCAGGTGCCTCTTTGAAGTGGCCAAATTCTAATTTTCCTGTTTATGCGCCCCAGACAGCCACAGGAACAAAATCTGCAGACTTCAGTCTAAAATTACCTGCTCTTCACCTGCCAGCTGGTGCCGGCGCCCGGCTCTGTGACAGTAATTCAATCCTGTGAGCCAGTTTTGGCAGGTGCAAATTGCACTCGCCAAAGGGAAGCTGTCTGAGAAGAGGGCCATTTTCTGTCCCTTGGAAACCTGGTTTGGTCTTAAATGACCAAATGCAAGCGTGCCAGACTTACAGAACCTGCTGAAGGGACCTGAGATTAATTGGTATTCAGTGTATGTTCCTCCTCTGTGACACTGAAAACCTTTCACTGTGGTGGTGTTAAGACAATTGACTGGAGAATATGAGGACTGTGGTGGGTGTTGTGTTCTCAGGTGCAAAGTCCTCCCTTGGCTTCAGGAAGGAGGGACCTGGTCCCGAGAGGCACAAGCCATCTTCTCCAGCACCGCTGGCTTCCAGCTACGTCATCTCAAAGGGAATTGGGAGCAGGCTTGGTCGCATACCTTGTCTCCTTGCAGATGGCCTCTGTCTCCAACCCCAGCTGCTACCACGCCTGGCTCAAGCGATGTGGAGTCATGGGATGGTCTTTGCCCCGGTTCAGCTGCTTCGAGCTAAAGGGTTTGGGGGCTGAGAGCGGAGATGAAGCTGGAAGACGCATTAATGGTTGCCCAGTAGTAGGGACCCATTCAATTCTTTGCCCCAAAGCCAACAACTACTTAAGAGAATGGGCCTTTGGTACTTATAACTCTCCTCTTTGCCCCAAAAAGGCAAAACTTCATGCCTTTTCTTTTTCAGACAGGTGGGAATGACAAAGAAGTGAAGGGGAGGTTAAGTAGGAGTTAAGGAAGAAGATTTGAGGACATATAAGGTCTTTTTTGCCATCTCAGGCTCTTCCTGCACAGCGTTGCTCCAGGTCAGGTGTGGTCAATAACTGTTTCTGAAGCTGTTTTCCACCAGAGGACACTTGGAGTTTGTGGATGGACTTCTGCAAGTACAAATTCAGCTCCATAAACCTGCTGTGGCGGTTGCATTCTTTCCCACTGACAGTGTGGCAGCTGAGGATCCAATGGAAAAGGTCAGCTTTTCATGGAGGGGGGAGGAAAAACCCCTACGTATGAACCCCCTGCCCAGCACTGCTGGGACCCTGCGCACGTCTGCGGGGCGCAGCTCCCCACCGCACTCGCGCAAAGTTGCCGGCTTTTCCTTCTCATGTGGTTTGAGAAACCCACAACAATTTACTGTCATTTAGACAATTATTCTATCACCTGGTGACCCCTCCCCACCCGGGAAGGGGAGTCGGGAAAAAACAAGGAAACCCAAGGGTTGAAACGTAAACATATTTAATAGAATGAGACTAGATAATTAACATTAATAACACTAAAGAACCAGTACTGATCCCGATACCAATATAAAATGCACAAGGATTATACTCAGCCCATTCCATCGTCGGAAGCCGTGCATCCCAGCAGGGTCAGCAAATGTGGGACGCTGCAGCTTTGGGAGGAAGGGAAGGGCTCAGGGCTCCGGCACCGGGGCAAGGAGTTCTCAGGATGGCAGCCAGCGAGGGAGAGAGAGAGAGAGAGAGAACTCCTCAGCAAACTTTCTAATTTATATTGAATATGGCGTTCATGGTCTGAAATAACCCTGTTGGCAGCTTGGGGCAAGTGCCTGGGTCTTGTTCCTCCTCATCCCTGCACACGGGGAGCTTGAAAACACCGAGACCTTGAAACCCCCACACCAGAGCTGGCTATAAAGTAAATATTTTCACCAATTCAGACAGCAGAGTCTTCTAAAAGTGCGTTTTTCCCAGGCATTAGAAGAGAAATTAGTCAAAACCAGGACACCTTCCAACTTGAAGCGGCGAGGGGAGGATGAGGGGGCTCGGGGCTGGGGCTGGTCTCTGCAGAGGGAAGAAGATCTTCCGACGGCGACGCGTTACGGTAAGGCCAGCAATGACTCATCTGCTCCATTCGGTGCAGGATTGATGCAGCTTTCATCTGCGCACCCAGGAGACAGATGAATAGATGTAATTTGCTAATTTGCTGGGGGGAAGGGGGGTGCGGCAGGAAAGGTGCCCTTTGGGGGGCCGGGGGACGCTGTTCCTCACCTCGGCCCTGTTGCTTTGGCTGGGACCAGCTTGTTGCACCAGCGAGTCTGCGCTGACCTTGAGAGCTGCAACAACCGGCAGCATCCCAGGAGAGCTGCGGGGTTTGCGTGATGCTTTTTTTTTTTTTTTTTCCCCAGCAGCAGGAATTTGGAGGGCTTTGCTTTTCCCTTTTCTCCCCGACCGCCGGTTTTGTGATCTCTGCTCTCTCTTCCCAGCCTGGGAAAAAGAAGTGGTTAGCTGCTGGGGAGTGAAAACCTCCCTGAAAAGGCACAGATTTTTAAACAAAGAAATAGCATGGTCGGGGGGGAAAGAGAGGGGGAGTGAAGCCTCTTTTCTTGCAAAACCTTATTCGCAAGTGCTGCTGTCTGTGTGGGAGGGAGGGAGCTGGAAGGGGGGCAGATGGGTAGACGGGCAGAGACAGCAACCGAGGAGGAGAGGGGAGGGAAGAATAAATAGATGCGAGAGCTATAAAGAAGAAAGCAAAGGTGGAGAAACAGGCCATTAGAGAAAAACTTCGTGTGATGGAATGAGGGAAGAGGAGGAGACAAAGAGGGGGGGAGAAAGGGTGCTGGGGCTTCTCAAATGCGGTGTTGAACAGCATCAGCTCAGCCAAGCCAAAGGGTCTGGGGAGATGCTGGGCAATGCCGTGGCTAGTTCCAGTGATGGAAAGCCACTGACAGAAAGCCCTTTCATGTGGACACTTAAGAACTACTGATATTGATTTTTGGCTTCGTTTGGTTTCTACATCTTTTAAAACCTTTCCTAATCTTCATGAGGGGCTTGCATTGCTTTTAGTGGAAACTCGCTTGGAAATCAAGGCGTTCTTTAATGAGCTGTTTGTAGCAGTGCAGGGCACGGCGCCGGCTCTGAGCAAAACCAGCTTTCCTGCTCCCAGGAATCTGGAACCCAGTTTTGATCAACGAGGGGTGCGAATGAGAGAAGATATGGAGAAACTGAGGTACTTGGGCTGTGCAGAGCCCCCATTTCTCGGCAGAGGCCAGTTTGCCCCCTCCACGATTTACCCCTACCATCGCCGTAGGCTGCGCATAGTTTTCCCATGGAAAGCAGCAAAAGTTTAATGCTCGGTTCGTATAGTATAACCGCACAAATACTAGCGAGTGTGTGAGTATCCCAGCTAATTGATATCAAAGCGGCTGAGCAGGTAATTTAATATTTATGACACGATGAATCTGACTCTCCCTGCTTTAACCTCTAAGCCTGCTTCAGTCTTGGGCTCCGCTTACTCTTTCTTTGTCTCATCGTTGTACCAGATGTGAAATGAGGACAAATTGCTCCCAAACCAGAAGAGCAGAGTCTTGTGAGGGACTGTGCGCAGCCTCAGCCCTGGATCTACATAGGACTTCCACTGAGCAGAGCAGCATGAATGCTCTTTGGAGGCAGTAGGAAGGAAAAGGTGAGGCAGGTTGTACCTACAGAAATATTGCAAAATGAACAAGGAGAGGAAAATGTCCTTGCCCTTATCCAGGACCATACGTTTATCTACCAAGTCCCAGGCCACGGAGAAGGTCTTAAGCTTGGTGAGCATCTGGGATTGTGTGGTACACGGTGCCCAAGCGTATGATACATCCTCAGTGAAGCATGAGGGGAGAGTGGTGGCGTTTCGGGTTTCCAAAAGGGTTTAATATCACAAACTCAGAAATGTAAGTATTGCTCAGCTGCAGTCAGAGAGACTATGCTTTTTTTACACCCAAAGTAGATCAGGCCCACGTAGAGCTGCTAGGGAAATTTGATTGCTGGTTTTTAAACAAGTGAAAAGCTGGTTTGATTTTTTTATTTTCTTTTTTTATTCCATGGGAAGAGCTTGGAGTTAGACCGAATTGAAAATCCAAGGGAAGAGTAGCAACTGTCCTGCTTAGTGCTGGATAGGAAACCCTGGGGAGAGATTAGCTTCTTCTTGTCTTTTAATGTTTTATTTCAAAACTGGCCAGCTTGGATCATCTAATGCCTTTTGGAGACTTCAGGCTCCATCTCAGCAAATAATACTCAGCTAAAATTAATCCTTTCTAAGGGAGGTGTGTAAGGTAGGTCTGTGGGAAAGCCTTCTGGAAGCGTCTCAGGAAGAGCTGAGACTACTCTCCTAGGTTAACTGCCAACCCTTCAGACAGCCTTTTCAGCATACGGCGTACTGGTCTCACGGTCACCGTGCCTGGTGCAGCATGAGAGATATGAAATTCCATTATTTCAGTGCTGCAGTTCCCTCAGTCAGGTCCAGTTGACTGGCCCTGGAGAAGATGGTGGTCATCAAACAGTGGCTTACAAGGGAGAGCAGGAGAGGGGGGAGCTTCTGTCTTACACCAAGCTGTAAGATGTTGCCCAGCTTTGCTCTGGACCCAAACCTGGCATTTCTGGGGGTAGCTTTCCTCCAAGCCAGCGTTTCTGCCTAGCTGGAGATTCAAACGCCACAATTTGTTAGCCTGGTTCCCAGAAGAGTCAGCAGCGCAGAGCACTGCTGCAACCCTGGGACCTTCTCCCTATCTGTCACTGGCACGCTGAGCCGCTACAGGAGAAATATCTCTCTGTAGAGGTTTTTGAGGCGCCTCTTTATTTCTAAATCCAGGCAGCCAATAAGCTCAGATTTCACTTAGCAGGCAGAAAGCCCTCGGCAGGCTGGTGGCGGGGCTGAAGGTCAGCAGGGCGGTAATGAAGCAGGCGACGGGGCTCTGACTGCTGCCTCCTGTCTACTCGTTATTTCCCAAGCTCAGAGTTGACGCGGTGCTGCACCGGCGGGTGCTGATGGCGAGCTGCCCAGCCGCCGTCTCCTCTCCTCCCGTCGTGCAGAGGTGTAGCCACGGCAGCTCCATCTCCTGGCTCGCCCTGCCCAGCGAGGCTTGCTGGGGTGATGTCTGTGGTGTTTGTTTTATCATCCTTTGAAGCCCACTTTGTCCGTTTGCTGAATTCTCCGGATGCAGCCGTGCTGTTCACTGCTTTCATCAGTTCCCGGGGGAAAATGGCTCCAGCTAATCACCCGCGGTACAGCTGCCATCCTGCTTGGCTCCGTAGGCAAGCCCAGATAACCACTGCAAGGAGGAGACAGGAGTGGGATCTCTCCATCCCTGTGAGACACAGCTTCACAGTAAATTCGGGCAGTTGCACTGGAGTCAATACACTGGTCTGACCAGCTGAGGATCTGGCGCGTGCCTTACTGTGCTGTAGCTCACCAGAAACGCTCACAGCAGTAATCCTTCTGGCTCTGATACCTATAACCGAGGAGCTAATCCTGTTTCTTTTCTGCAGTACCCATCCGGATGTGGGGAGTATCACACAAGATGACATATTCACCACTTCCTAAACTTAACTTGGGATACTGCTGCAAAAAGAAGGGTAGAGGGTGAGCTAGAAGCAGGGAGGAGCCATTGATCTGCTTTTCCCCGCAAAAAAATATTTTCTCTTTACCCAGGGGGAAGGCAGCCGTGGTGAGCAAATGAAGAGTAAGATTTCTTTGGTTGGACGTGAGTTTATCTTGTCACTGACAAGTGGTGTCACATACATGGCCCGGATGGACTTGTCTGGATTACACGCGGAGCCCAGTTGTGGCAGCCATAGGTGATAGTCAGTCTGAGCTGTTTGATGTTCTCATAAGTGCGGGTGCTGTAGTAGATGCTTTGAATACAGCCCACAATTACTAAAGAAAGAGTCAACAGTTTTCCGGTTTTGCCTTTTGTCCTCCTCCGTTGCCTCCTGGTGGAACGGCACTGGCTTGCTCTGTCCTTTCGCTCACCTCTCGTTGCTCTGCTTCCTCTTCCAGGTGCTGTACCATGTCCAGATAGGACACCGCCAGTGTGAGAATCATCCCAAGACAACCACTCCGAGGGGCTGAGCTGTCCCTCTCAGGTGGCTCCTCTGCTTTCTCCAGCAGTTGGGCAAAGGAGGAGAACTGGGATTGCCCCGTATCCAGTCGCCACCCACAGCACTCATAGGGATGGATTCCAAAGGCAACGTCCGAAGCGGAAACAAACCTGACGCCAAGGCCCCCAGCTCTGCGAAGCCAGAAAAGCCCAACCCTGGGCCTGCCACGAATGCAGACAAGAAGGAGATCCCCAAAGAGCAGCCTGCTCCTGCCACTGCCACCAAGAAGGCAGGCGCCGATGCTGCCGTCGTGAACAACCACAGCAACCTGAAACCCAGCACCGCCGCCACCGAGACACAAGAGGCCACCGGCCAGTCCCCTGACTCTGACCACAAGGGAAACAGCTCCGAGGAGTCGCCAGGCAGCATCTTCGACAACATGAAGCCCTTGATCATCGTGGGAGGAGTGGCGGTGGCTGCGCTCGCTGTGATTGTGGGAGTGGCGTTCCTAGCCCGGAAAAAATGAAGACCGAGACGGGGTGGGGATGAGAAACCCAGCCCAGCTGTACAGCTCCTTTTGAGACAAATGCATGCAGAAAAATTCTATACATATCTATATATATATAGAGAGAGCGAGCTAGATAGGTCAACAACAAACACCAACTGCAACTCCAAGAGTCTTGTTCAAGACAACTGTGCCAGTTTGACCCAGTGTGGGTAACTCCATGCACTCAGTGTGTTCTTTCATGTAATATATCTTGGCTTATACCACTGTGTATAGATTACAGCTTCTCCTGATCGGTGTAAATGACGGTGTCCCCTCCCCTCCCCTGCTGTCCTCCCTGGGAGACACCCCCACCTCTCCTGCAGTCCCCTGTTTTCAAGTCCAAAGTGTTCTACGTCCCATCCAGAGTCCCCGCTTTGTGTTTTGGTTTCTGTTTGGTTTGTTTTTAACTTGGGCTGTGGTAAAGAAGACGTAAGGGGAGACGGAGCCTCGTGCCAAGACCCAGTTTGCCTGTCACCCTCTCTTGGGCTGGTGTTTATCCAGCACCCCTGGGGCAGGGGAACCACTGGGGGAACGCAGGCAAAAGGCAGCTCCTTGACCCAAACAGCAAAGTGTGATCTCTATTAGGTGTCTTGTGTACCTGCTGCTCATCAACCTACTTTTAAGAAAGGCGCCCCAGAGAAAACAGGCTGGCTGCAGCTGGAGGCTGAGACCCCAGCATGGTAGAGCCGAGTGTGTGACTTGGGACATCAAACCAAGTCGTTTCTCAGGCTCAGCCGCCAGCGGGGCGAGAGCAGAGGGGCCGTACTGCGACCGACAGCGCAGCCAGCAGCACGTGGAGATCCCTGGCAAAGTCCCACACCGACTTCAGGCAGACAGCGTCTGCCATCTGCTTGGTTTCTTGCACGTTGGCAGGCAGCCCCCAGGATCCCATGGCTCGCCAAGGTCATACGGGCAGCGTTTGGGGATAGAGAGACTTTGTTTTGGATCTAGTATTTCCTAGAGTTAGGCTGGGCTCCGTGGGATGCTGTGGTCTCAGCCCAAACACCCTCGAGGTCAGCTGGACTCTTTCCGTTCATTTCTTCAGGCTTTGGATCAGGCCTTTCACCTGCTTTTTTTTTTTTTTTTTCCCTGAAGGCTATGGTCTCTTGCTACAGGAGAAGGTAGAAAAAGTGGAGGCTTGAGCTGGTTTTAGGGTCAGAAAGGACCTGGGATCCCGTGAGAATAAGACTGACCTTCTTTATACCAGGGAAGCCCTGTTCAAGGGCACTGGAAGTCTGTCTGTCCTGGGGGGATTTCCTACCTCCCTCCGATGAGGGATTTGTGACTCTTCCAAGCTTTGGAAATGGAAAAAAAATCCCAGCCTTCGGGAACGGCCTGGTTTCATCAGTGAGAACCTCGGCTCTAAAGCCAGACCTTGTGAAGGGGAGAAGGAAGGCAGGCGATGAGGGAGGGTGTTTAGTGCGTTGGCTGGTGCCCTTCCCCTAACGCCAAGAAGCGGGCAGATCTTATTCTAAAAGTTTCCATGGGACTACTCTTGGCTGCTACGCTACTGCAAAAAGGGTATTGCAAAAAAAGACCTTACGTTTATTTATTTATTTTTTTTTAAATTAGGTCAGAGATTAGAGAATCACAGGGTCTCCGGAGCTCGGCAGCAGTTGCAGGCGATGGGCAGGGTTTTGGAGCGACGATTAGCAAGAGGCTGTGACAACGTGGAGTGAGTTCAGTTAAAGAGCCTTAGTCACACATCTTTAACTGGGCCTGGACGTATAAATTCAGCGGGTACAGGGCCAGAGAAAGGCGTACGTTCCTCAGGTGCTGCCTTTGCAGTACCTGCTTCTGGCAAGATTGCTGGGTAGGACGGTGGGCGTGTATAACCTGATCTGGCAATTCTTCTCTTGGCTCGTGTCTGTCTTATTTACCTCCAGATTTGGTCTGCTGAATGCACGTGGCTTCCCCAAACAAAAGGTCTTTTGGCGCAGCCTGGCCGTTCCTCTGGTGAGACTTGTCATCCTCTTTTCCCCAAGGCTCACAAAAACATACCCCGAGGTGCACGGCCTCTGGGAGTATCAGATGCTGTCTCCTGGCGAACAACAGGCTGCGTGCAGCTGAAGTTTAATGTCTACCTCTAACTTTACCAGTACAGAGACAGGGGGTGGGCATGTTGGGTGCACAGTGGTTTTTGGAACGAGCGCTGCAGCCCCAGGTGAAATCCTGGTGGCTTAAAGCGCTCTTTGCATATATTGTGGATGTGTCTCCTAGTATGTCACAGCCTGGAGAATTTTTGGGATTTGAAGCAAAAGGATCCATGGTGGGGTGTTTCTGTAATGCCACTTTTGTCTCAAGAACTGATTTCCCCTCATCCTGTTTTTGCAGGTGTTCAGAGGTTATTTTTTTTTGGGGGGGGGGGTAGG
>VYZM01014693.1:64766-76723 GCA_013398915.1 Dromas ardeola
GGCCCCCGCCGCCGCCGGGCGCCGCCGCCATGTCGGACCGGCTGGGCAAGCCCACCTGCCTCATCGTCGCCAGCGCCGCCACCGCGGGTGAGACGCTCTCGGGGAAGGGGGGGAATAAACCCTCCCCTCCCGTCGGGGAAACCCCCCGCGTCCCGCCGGGCGCCGCTCCTCCCTTCGTGCGGCCTTCCCCGGCCCGCGGGACCCCCTGCGGCCCCCACCCCGGGGTGCAGCGGCCGCGCCGTGAGGCCCGTCCCCGGCCTGCGGGGCCTTTTGGGAGCCGCTGCGGTTCTCTGCCGGGCCCTGCTCCGCACCGGTGGGTACAGGGGCTGCTTCCGCACCTGTGCGGTGCACAGATGTGCTCGTTTCCCGTGAACGCTCATCTGCCCTGCACATGTGGCCGCCCGTCCCTCAGCACAGCTGTGCTGCTTCAAGGGGAAACCGCTGCCCGAGCAGCCGCACACCCTTCGTGGTGTCACACACGCACACTCTCGGGTGTGCTTCCTCCTTCTTCAGGCTCGACCTGAGGTTTCCTGCAGCAGGTTTTGTGAAATAGTTAATTTAATTGAAAGCTGCGGCAGCAACAACAGCCCGGGCTGGGTGCCCCCAAAGAGAGGGACCCTGAACAAAGAAGTCCCTGGGCAATTATACCTTTGTGGTCTCTACACCTGCCCTTCACGCGGCGTCCACGCATCTTTTAGTCCAATGATGATTTTTGATCTGGGGTCTTCTAACACTTCTGTCCTGTGAGGGTGGCAGAGCCCTGGCCCAGGCTGCCCCGAGAGGTGGGGGAGTCTCCGTCTCTGGAGACATTCAAACCCGCCTGGACGCGTTCCTGTGCCACCTGCTCTGGGTGACCCTGCTCTGGCAGGGGGTTGGACTGCATGATCTTCAGAGGTCCCTTCCGACCCCTGACAGTCTGTGATTCTGTGAACGTCTTATTGGATTCTTTTTCTGGGTCCAGGCAGGCTCTTATTTTTTTTTGCTCACCTCCTTATTTTCTGGTTCACATTGCTTGTGCACCAGCACTCACTGGCAGAACATGGAGAACTAAAGAGTCTGAGACTTGGGAAAAACACTACCAAAACATCAGTGTGATATCAACATCTTTCCCATACTAAAAGATTAAAGACAGCACTGTACCAGCTGCTAGGAAAATTACTAGGAAAAATAACTCTATTGCGGCCTAAAGGCTTCGGCAAATCCAGCTACTCATGCTAAGTAAAGCTTAGCAAACAGCACAGATCACACTGTATTATAACCCTAAATAATTTATTTTAATTAATATTTATGTTAAACGGCTAATGTCCCTCAACAGTGCTTACGTGTATATCTGGAGGAAGCCAAATTCCCTTCGCTTCTGCTGTCTTCCCTCTGCCCCCTTCTCACAACCCTCCCACCTGAGCAAACAGAATACCTTCATCATGTATTTTGTGATACATAGCTCATCTGTAAGGAAGGCTGTGCATTTCTTATATCTTAAAATAACCCTCTAAAATTACTGAGGGATGTAGTGCCGAGGGACATGGTTTAGTGGTAATGTGGCAGTGCTGGGTTAATGGTTGGACTTCATGATCTTAAAGGTCTTTTCTAACAAAAACAGTTCTATGATTTTAATTCTGTAAGATGAGCAAAGAAACCAAGTTCGTATACTTTGCTAGATAAAATAAGCTAGTGTGGCTGGCATTGAAATATTTCCTTAAGTGACTGGAATCTGTTTTTCAGGTGTGTCAGCCCAGTCCTTCCTTCACTGCTTTACACTGGCTAGCTCTGCTTTTAATCTGCAAGTTGCAACTCCTGGGGTAAGTAAAAATTGGCGGTTACTGTGATTTCAGTCTGAAACCAATTAATATCTCAACTGACAAGACAGTATTATAGTAAACTTAATTTTGAGAGGTGTTTTATTGGCTTTACAGATTTTTTTTAGAATTTCGTTTTCTTAATATTGATGTGAATGCATGCTTCCTATAGTATGGTTTTGAACCTTTCTGTCCGGTATCTGTTACCCACAAGGGGTGGAGGGAGAACTATTAGAAGAACTACTTGAGTGGGAAAAATGGAAGACATCAGGTTTTTGAGAGCTAAAGTCTCTCAAAATACCCCTTGGTTATCCTTCAAGAAGGGCAGCGGGTGTCTGTGCAGCGATACTAACCACAGTCTTTGAACCATTTTTCCCTAGGGAAAGTCAATTGATTTCGTGGATGTGAATGAGAGCAACATGCGCTGGATACAGGATTTTCGTATGAAATCGTACGCGAACCCTGCCAAGTTGGAGTCAATTGATGGTGAGGGCTTTACTGTTGGTCAGTGTGTTATCTCCATTTATCAGGGCAACAGATGCTTCTTAATGTTAGGTCTTTAGGGAAGAATGACACAGAAAAGGCATAAAACTTGTGTTTTAAGGGGAAGCCCTGTCAGCTACAGTTGCTATTTTTTTATTTAAGAGGAAGCCGTGGCAACTACAGTTGTTATTTTCTTACTTAACTTGGATTGGTAATCAGCTCTTACTATTATGTATATACACACACTATATATTGTTATTTTCTTAAAATAAATATTTTGCTAAAGCAGAAGCTAGCAGACGTACTTGGTTTAAGCTTTGCCTGTGTAAGAATGTCCCATTAAAAATGTATGTTCTTTGTCCTAAAAGTATGTTCTTTGTCCTAAAAGGGACCTCTTTCTCTACTCCAGATAGATCTGTTAGTTTCTTTTGTTCATGCAGTTTATACAGTTTTTGACTGGCTTGCGTGGTACTGATTTAATCTTGTCAAATCTGAAACGAGTTTATGATGGGGCTTTTTGTGTGTAACTTGTATTACAATTAGTTTATCCTTTCCTCCTTACTAGGTGCTAGATACCATGCGCTGCTGATTCCAAACTGTCCTGGGGCTATGACTGACCTTGCAAACAGTGGGTACCTGGCTAAGATATTGCAGCACTTCAGCACTGAGAACAGTAGGTGAACATCATTAGATATTTTGTTAAATAAAACAGTACTTATGAGGAAAGACTGAGGGAATTGGGTATGTTTAGAATGGAAAAAAGACGGCTGAGGGGTGACCTTATTAATGCTTACAAATACTTGAAGGGTGGGTGGCAGGAGGATGGGGCCAGGCTCTTTTCAGTGGTGCCCAGGGACAGGACAAGAGGTAATGGGCGCAAACTTGACCATAGGAAGTTCCACCTAAACACGAGGAGGAACTTCTTTCCTGTGAGGGTGGCAGAGCCCTGGCCCAGGCTGCCCAGAGAGGTGGTGGAGCCTCCATCTCTGGAGACATTCAAAACCTGCCTGGACGCGTTCCTGTGCCACCTGCTCTGGGTGACCCTGCTCTGGCAGGGGGTTGGACTGGGTGATCTCCGTAGGTCCCTTCCAGTCCCGTGATTCTGTACTGTTCATGTTAGACTGTTACCTTCCAATGACTTAGAAATGTTTACATAGTTGAAGAGCATTCAGAACTGGAAAGAGCTGCTGTAGAGAAATGTATCTTCTCTTAAAAAGTATCCTCTTTATTTGTGTTAAAAAAAAAAAAAAATTAAAAAAAAATAAAAAAAGAAATACCAGTAGCTTTTCAATGCTTGTGTCAGAAGAAGGTTCTCTGCCTTACAGTGGTACAGAAATTGCTTTCTCCAAGTCAGTAGGATTCAAGGTTCAGAGCCGAATGTGGGATGTAGTAGGATCATCATTAAGGCTGTAGATAATCAAGACTTAATTGTGCTTCTCATTTACCATTTGGGTATGTGTGTTTCTTTTACTGGTGCTGTTTCTGGACTTGGAGTTACAGCTATAACTCTTTGCAAGACTGGGACCGTTCTTATTGTAGTGTACAGGAAAAACCTTACAGCCTAAGAGAATATAAACAGCGCAGTATAACTTTATTGCAGGCAGGCAGCATGCTATAACATGAAGAATCTCATGAGCACTCGTGTGTTTTGGCTGTTTAAAGGTGCTCACAACTTCACAAAGATGCTTTGCTTTTTCTCTAGAGCCTATCTGTGCGGTTGGACATGGAGTTGCAGCTTTGTGTTGTGCCACCAATGAGGATAAATCCTGGGTATTTCAGGGATACAGCCTCACAGGGGTAGGTTGAGCTTTTCATCTGACTTCAGCTGTTTGGGGCTTTTTTTGCTGTGTGTGGGCCTGTGATTTCAGGGGATGGTGCTGGTGTTTCTGGTCTTATCCTAGAAGTTCCTACAAACATAAATCATCAGTTTGGTATCCTTGGTACCAATCATTTTGGTACCCTTGGTTTATGTGCAAGGTACGGAGAGTTGTCATTGGCAATGGGGCCCAACACTGAGCACATGAAGGGATTGTCTCACTTAGCTGTCACGTGGAGAATGTTTTCCATCTGATTGTTCAGTAAAGTTTAAACGGAATCAATAAAATACTAGAAGTGACTGCTGCAGCTCTTCAGATACATAGTTGAGGGCTTTTAAGAATTATTTTTTTTTGGTTTCATGAATGCTGGAGGTAAGTTATGTTTCTCAAGGTGCTCTTTCATTTTAAAGATAGAGGAATTTTTAAGAAAAAAGGCTGTTTGCACAAACTGGCTTTTGTAATTCAAAAAGTAGATGGATACTGTTGATATTATATTTAATGTCCAGTCATATCTCTGACCTCACAGACCACTTATATGGCAGCTGTACCTGTGTGCCAAGATGATGCAAACCTCTTTAGTACAACTTCCAGGGTTGAAAATTTACATGCAAAGCTAAGAAATTAAGTTTATGGGACTCAAAAAAGCTGTCTATCGATGTCCTGATGTGCTTGCATTTGGCATTACAATCCATGATAAAACATTTAAAATAAGAGGCATGATATGGCCCAGATATAGTCGCTATGGAAACCATGAAATTCAAGTTCTTCCTGTGCATATAAAAACTGAATTAAGTACTCTTAATTTTTCTCTCTTCATTTAAGCTGTTTCCCATATTCATTCCAAAGCTGAGTACTGTTATTTGGGCTCTGCATGTGGTGTACAGCGTTTGTGTCCAAATGTTTGTGTCCAACAGCCAAACAGGTCTGCGCTTTCATGAAGTTAATTGCACGCACACTGTTCAGTGTCCAGTTGATGTGTAGAAATTGCTTGGTGTCATTCTCTATATATCATGTAAGAATTTTCAGCTTGCTCCCTACAGAAAATCCATAGAAGGTGCTTGTGGCCATTTGGTTTTTTGCTTCGCTCCTGTTTCATTTCCTATATGCAGCTGGGAGGATCACAGGGGGACAGAAAAAATAAACTGCAGGTGGAAGTATGTGTTGGTTTTGCTTGGCTTTTTTTATAAAAAGCAAGACAGACTTATTTCCTTTTGATCTTTTTCAGCCCTCTGTGTACGAACTAGTAAGGCAGCCGAATTTTGCCAGTTTGTCCATTATTGTGGAAGATTTTGTGAAAGATTCTGGAGCTACGTTTAGTGGTACGTCACTTTCTTGTTGTCCAGCACTTTGTTCTGTGGCTGCATTTTGCAA
Source organism: Dromas ardeola (assembly GCA_013398915.1). NCBI lineage: Eukaryota > Metazoa > Chordata > Aves > Charadriiformes > Dromadidae > Dromas > Dromas ardeola. The sequence goes on from VYZM01014693.1 coordinate 70,234, forward strand.
ATGAATGTTTGTGTGCAGATTTTGCACAGCTGAACAGGATTCTGACAGGATATCTCATCTTGCATCCCCATTTTGTGGATATAAACAAATACCCTAGTGGATTAGAAATGATGAGTGTTCTAAGAATAAATGCCGCAAAATACTGCGTGTGGAGAAGTAGGGCAGTACAGTACAGTACACTGATCGCCGTGGTTGTCCACACATGCGCTTTTACTCCATGGTAAACATGGGGTTGTGTGTCCTGCTGTGTGAAGGCAGAACGTGTGCTGCAGGGAAGGGTGTGTGCATTAATCTGCAGGTGCACGGTCCATCCCTGCAGGGGAATGTCCGTACATAAGTAGCGTGTTGCGGCTGCTTCCTTGCTGCATGGCAGGGAGCACGTGCTCGGCCAGGAGAGGTTGTGTTCTGGATTTTGGGGTTGTCTTTTATTCAAGCAAATGCTTCATTATTTAAAGCTGGAGGCACTATACTGAGTGGTTTTGGTTGCTCTGATGAGTTGTCTTTTACCATCAAGTATCTCACTTGTAGCTAGATCTGATTTTCTTGTTTTGTTAGCAGTAGTTTCATTAATTATTATTAGTGAAAATGTAGAAGTTTGACTTTTGAACTGCAAAATCTGAAGTTCTGCCCTGTGTGGGAAACTAGATCCATTTTTTCCTAGGTTATTTCTGGATGTGCAGGGAAAAGTGTCATTTTCTTTTACAAGCTGCTTTCTTGCGATACTGAAGGGTGACAGGGAGAATTAAATAATAAGCTATAAATGTCTCTCTTCAGTTGCAGCTGTCGTTCAGCCTGCCGCTTTGTTAGGTAATTTTTTAGAATCTGTCCTTAAAGAGAACAATGAGGTGCCTGTGATATTTAAGCTATCCTTTATTTAACAGAATAGTGCCATCTATATAAGCTGATACAGTTTGAAGTGACCAGATTAGAGATTACACACATGGCATGGATAGGAAACAGAACCAAGCTCCTAATGCCATGCATTTATTTTTCACTAAGAAGAAACACCACTGTCTTATCAAATTGCTGTATATTCTTTGCTTAATCCTCTTCCATCCATGCTGCTGTCAGCCTGCTCTTGTGTTTAAATGGGATCTTTATGCTTTTCGAGCGAGCTGCTGCCGCCACCTTCTGCATAATAGGTTCAGTTACTGACAGTTTAAAAGCTGGTGTCTCCGTGGTACCTGTTATGTCACGTATTCTTGGTTGCAGTGGTACTGACAAATGAAGCAAGAAGAGGAACAGCATGTGGGGTTTGAAGGCACTTAGCTTATATTTAGGCAGTCAGTGGCTGGGAGAGGGAGAAGGAAATAAGAGTTGTTCATTACTGACAAAATAATGGTTCTATCTGGAATGAGGTAACTTAAAAATACTAGTTGGAGTACTCAACAATTGCAGGTAGATGTTAACACGTTGGGGTATTATGATTGGCCAGAAAATAAGTACCTTCCTGAAGGCTCTTTGTAACATGGTGATTTCAACTTTGATATATTACATAAGAAGAGTTTATATTGTATTGCAGGATAATTACAACTTTAAAATATATTCTTTGAGGCTTTTATTATGAAAATCTCGTGATATATGCACTTTATCTATCTGGTGTTAATTGAATCAAGGGACCAGTTCTACTACTGTCCTTTCAGAGAGGACTTTCTAGTGACATTGTTTCAGAATCAGGGGCTCAAGATAGTCCATGTCTGTGGGGGTTATAGATCAACATAACAGTCATCCAGCAAATCTGTCTGATCAAAATAGTTATCTTCTGTGTTATCACATCTCTGATAGAGCTACTGAAACTGAAGTAGTGTCCACTAACACAATGCTTGTTGCTTTTTCTCCTGCGTTTAGCCAGCAGTCCGGATGCTGTGCATGTCGTGCTGGACAGGCACCTGGTGACAGGTCAGAACGAGAATTCCACTCTCCCTGCGGTCCAGAATCTTCTTATTCTTTGCAATGTCAGGTGAGGCAATGTGGGAGATAAGAGCTAGGAACAGACGGTGGGGAGCATCTTCTAGTGTCAGGAATAGTGTTCTCCAAAATAATATTTTTTTTCCTTGGTTAACAGCTGAAGTGTATGTCGTCTTTGATCTAGCTGTTCAGTCGGTTATGTCTTTTGGTAGAAAGCATTTCAGTTTATTTAAAAAAAAAAAGTAAAATGGGTTGAGAAATGCACAGCTAACTAGGACTGGTAAAAAATGCAGAATAGGCTCCACTAAACATTTCTGGTAAGAACATCATCTCTTGTGTGCTGTTCTTTCTGCTTTGGCAAGTTAGCATTTAGTCAGCTATGTTTTAGGATTCTGGGAATGAATGGATTTAATCTCTTTGGTAATGGCCTGGCTGTTTGACTGTCTTTCATCTTGTTGCATAGAAGAACACATCTAAATAACTACAAAAATCTTCTTTTGTTCAGGTGAATGTGTGTTAGAAGTCCTTTCCTGGCTGTGGACTAACAGATCCTGTCATGTTTGGATGTGTTTCATTCAGCAGGAAATGAAGGAGCGGGTCTCTTTGCAAATAGGATGGATGAAGAGCCAGCAGGCTAAGGATTTTCTTGTCTGTTAACTGGATAAAACATCCCTCTAAAATTCCCTTCTGGACTATGAAGTGACTGTGGCAGTGAAGTGGCAATGTCAGGTTTTGCATATATAGAGTGGATGAAAGTTGTGATAAGAAAACTTTGAAGTGCATCACACTTCAGAAGCAACCTTGCCTTTTTGTTGCTACATCTTTTTTCACCGCTTCTCTCTAGACCCTTAATTTACAGATGTGGGAACTGTGTCTTGTTCGGGGGGAAAAAAAATGTTGGTGCTATGAATACAAACTGCTGAAGCTGAAGAACTCTGCTCTAGGCTCATCATTAGTAACTCTGCCCCAAAGAGGACTTGGAACTCTGTGAACCATCTGGCGTTTGTGTTTCAAATATCAGCATCTACACCTAGAGCTTCATTGAAATGCAATTTCAGATGCGTTCTCACCTTTCTTTTGGTAGATCACTAAGTTATGCTGTCTGAACTCTGAATGTGTCTGGGACACTTGGATATACTTGGAATAGGACGGAAGATGCTTAGCTGAACTCGGAATAAGGCAGAACCAGTTGTTTGAAGGCAGCTCACTGATGATACTGTTAGCATAGTGTGCCCTTGTTTTCTTCCCTGCCTGTTCACATTATTGGACTTCTGTTTAAAAAGTTTGCTCAGCTGTTTTTAAATGGTCTTCTAACTGTTTATCTGCCCTTCTTTGTGGTGCTTATGTTATGATTTTTGTTCTCTTTGGAATGTTTGAACTATTTCTCTCTGGCAAGTACATTGCGGTTGTAGCTGGAATTTTACGGACAAAAGAAGAAAAAATGTAGGTGGCTAATGTGGATCACATCTTCTGAGGAAACAACTGTAAGATGAAATCTGGCCTTATCTTTCCGTTTGAGCAGCAGATATGGCTTGAAGCTGAGCATGGTAAGGAATACTGAGACCGAAAATATTTCCTGCTGTTTCAGGCTCAAACATACTAAATCTATGGGAAAGCAGACAGATGAGCATTTTTCCTTCACTCTTGGAATTGAGGACAACATTTCTGCAGTTCTCCGAAGGAAAGGACCTTTGTGGTTGCATTATTTATTTTTTTTAATGGGATAATACAATATATTGGTTATAACCAGTCATCAAGCAGGGGAATTCTATGTCTTTTCTGTAGAAATTCAATTTTTTAGTTCTGTCTCAAGAATTCATTGTGATTTTTAAAAGATAATTTGCTATGGGATTTGTTGGGTCTTCTACTGTTATATTCTGGAGCCCAGCTTATGGATTTTTGCCTTTGATAAAAATTAAAATGAGAATTTGAAATTAAAATTGGGCTTTGATAGACATGAAATATCAAATAGCTTTGATAGCTTAAATCCTCATTCCTGACAAGTTGTTTTAGGGATTTGTTGACCTCTGTCACCACCAGGGCATACTTTCTGTCTGGAGTTCTGGTGGGCTGTCTACTGAAATGATGTGGAAAGTTTTTGTATTTGTACTGCAGTAGTATGTGCAATTAGGGTCATCTTGTGTTGAACACTGTGCACCTACAGCAAGGAGATGCTCTCTGCCACCAAAAGCTTTATTTAAATAGAGGAGGTGAAGCTTCATGCCCTAGACTCCATCAATTGCCTGAGGTGGGAATGTAGTGGGGCTGGAGTCAGGTATTTGGGGTTCTGGTGGAGGTGGGTGCAATTTATGTGGCTTCTCAGGTGAGGGAGCTCTACCACACCTGATCTAACACCTGACTGCAGCTGCACCACAAAGTCTTGTTTCTGACATGGGAATCTGAGAGGCTATGAGTCTGTATTACCTTTGGGACTGTGCTTCCATGTGATGTTGTCAAAAATCACTAGACCTTTCATTGCCCGCCTGTAAAAACAGAATATTGCTGTATACCCCGTGTCCTGTTTTTATTCCTTAATTGTGAAGTTCAGTCCAGGCTCCTTGATAAGCTGCCAGGTGAACAAACAGTATTCGGATCATTACAGGCTTTGATCAGTTCTCTGTTGTACTATTTTCCTTATTTTGTGGCATCCAGGACCTGTTGGAACTGTTCTGTTTGTGCCTGCATCGGGAAGTACACTGGTGTACAAAGTACACTGCCTTTAGATTTTGGCAACACTTCCTTGTTCTTCTCATGTGGGAGCAGATAAAGAGCAGTTACAGTGTGTAGCTTAACTTTTTTTCACATCACATGTCCATTTCTATCTTCTCAATAATCTAAACTGTCCCCAGTGTTGGAGCCGCTCTTGCGAAATGGAGGGAGAATTGCGTGATCCAGCAGGAAGGGGCTGGAGAGGTGATGTGTGCCAGTGTGTGTGCCTGCAGTCTGCTGATAGGGTTGATGAGAAGGGTGCTGGCTGCGTGGATGTGGCACAACTTCTAGCAATAAGGCAAAACGATTTTGGTAAAACAATCTTCTCTCTCATGTGGATGGTGGGCCAGCATTGTGTCGTCTTTAGAAATTATGCTGACAAATTGTGAGCAATTAGTGGTGATAGCTCTTCTAATTTCTCATACAGTATGACCAATTTTAGCCAGGGGTTGGAAAAAATAATTCTAAAATCTTGGGAAAAGAAGATCAAATTAAAATCGAAGACATGTGAAGCTGTTTAATGTCTTGCCAGATACCTTCAGGAAAGTTTTATTCTGTTTATTTTGATGGGGTGTTATGTCAGCAGATTAAAATGTGAAGGGAGTATCCATAACTTTTGCTCATTATCATTTGATTTCTTTACATTCTTTTACATTCATTTATAGAATGATATATAGATAGTTCATAACCTTTCATAAGTTTTCATTTAGTTCTTTGTATTGGAAAAGCTTTCAATGCAGCAGCAAACTTCTTGACTCTACAAAGATTTTTCAACAACACATCAGGCCATTTCTGTTACTCCTGTTTATTTTGAAACTAAAAGCATCAGGGTTGAAGTACAGGCTTCAAAGGCAACAGGATGTGTATAGCTTGGGGTATTGTAGCATACTTCCCTGCTTTAGTTCCATGTTAATTTTGTTCTACAAATGTAACGCTTGATGGTTTTGGTGTTTGGTTTTTTTTTTAATCTTTTGATTAAAAGGTATTTACATCAACTAAAATAATGAAGTGACATTACAGAAAGAGTAATGATTTTTGGATAAGGATTGCATTTTAAACTTCCTGTGTGAAGGACCTGAGTACTTTGGTTTGTATCTTCTGTACCTTCTGTGCTGCGCTTCCTTCATGGTCAATCTGAGCAGCAGCCCAGTGAAGTATCATATCCCAGGCGTCCAAGCAGTGATACTTACCCTGAGTTTGTTTTCCATCACTTGATTTAAAATGTCATGTCTTAAAATGGCAGGTATTCTCCTCTCCCTGGTTGTAAGACTACAGCACGCTCACACTGCTCACTGGCCCGATTTTAAATACTTTTCTTACCCAATTATGTGTAATGAGACTGTCACAAATAGCAGCAGCTGGGTTTTTTTGGGGCGTATTAACATAGATGAGAAATGTTGTTGCTTATTGCCTTATGCCTGTTGAGCTTTTTCAGTGTCCTAGCTTGGTGTTAGTGTTTTCTCTGTTTCACCACCATGCGTGCTAACCTTTAGCTTAAAGTTAATTTGAATGTAAAGATCTATGTTAATGATCCATCTAGTGATGTGGGTTAGAAATCGTGTATAACTGACTGGAACTGGTGAGAAATCAGCTAGAGGCAATGTCTGGAGTTCTGCAGTGTGATGCATTTCCCCTCTTCCTGGCTTGAGTGCAGCAATTTGAACACTGCAGGGAGGACGAGTTTTTGGCAATGCTTGCAAATACTTGGCGTTTCACTGTCTTTGTGACCAGTTCTTTATAGAGGATTCTGGCATTTAAACCACATGATGGGCCCTTTTGTCCCAAAGCCAGAAACTGCTTCTCAAACAAATTTAAAGCTTCAAATCCTGGAGATTTTCAACCCACACAAATCCTGATTTTCCCCCCCACCCCC
>VYZM01014693.1:76862-95397 GCA_013398915.1 Dromas ardeola
GAACCACACACAAGAGGAGTGTTACATCTTGCCTCAGCTTAATGTATGGGAGCATATTCTGTATTTTCCTCTGATTTTCTTATCAGCAGACATTGATGTATCTGCTGGAAGCATCAGAGTGCCTCTGCAATACGTGGCGCAGAAAAATTTTTGTGATGAATCCAAAGGGACAAGGGGCTTTCTCAGATGATTTATGCCTAGGATAATCTTTACAGCAGTTGGCTTACAGCTGTAAAGAAACATTCCTGTATTGCACCCCGACAAAGGATTTCTTCGCCAACAAGAAGACAACACATGTCACTGCACCCCAGCACTGCACCCACCACTAAAGCTGTGTAGTTGGTCCCTACAGGAAAGACTGGTCCTCATAAATAAATCTCTAAGGACTAATTTTAAAGTGAAATTCTGTGTTGGGGGGCTGAAAATAAATGAATTTACTTCCTATGTCAGATGTGTGGATCCTACTGCCTGTTTTCCCAAGAGCTCTGCTCTCCTGTACCCTTGCAGCCTTGTTTCAAGAATACAGGAGGTACTGGGAGTAACTGTTGGGAGCAGCAGCCTCTCTCCCTCGGCACATCGGGTCGTGGAATGCAAGAGGGAGCTGAAAGAGGAAAGAAAAGCGTTTGAGTAGTTTTTTTTTTTCCTTTCCCCCTCAAGCTTTGTGTGTTTGCATAGAGCTGGAGGATGAAATTGGAGACCTGCCACCAGAAGGAAAGGCTGATAACCTTGCATTTGTGCTCAGCAGTTAATTGCCTCTCTGTGAATCTTGGCAAGGAAGAGGTGCTGTGGGATGGTGCCGCCTGCCCACAAGGTGGTGGTAGTGCTCTAGGCAGACCTTCGCCTTCCTCCTCAGCTACCAGCAAACTCCATCCCCAAACACCAAGTGCAAAGCTGTTCCTTTCCTCTTGCCAGTTCCTGAGACGGGTCTGCCGCTTCTGTGTACCTGTGCTGGCAGGTGGGCTGCAGCTGAAAGAGAGGAAACCTGGGACACCACCCAGGGCTGCAGTATAACAAAATGCACATTAACACAGTGTTACATACATTAAGCTGTGCTGTAAGCAGCAAGCTACTCCTGCGGCTTCCCAGTAATCTGACCATAGGGTCTGCTCTCCCATGCTCCTTTTCTTAGGACAATGAGGGCAGCATAGTTAGAAATCATGTCATGAAAGCCTTAATCCTTTGTCATCTCCTAAAACATCATGTGCTAATGCTACCCTGCATGCTGTCCTTAGAAATTACCCCTACTCAGCATCACTAAAGGCCTTTTTTCCCCAAAGGTCTCCACTTCGCAGTTTTTCTTTGTGTAAATCCAAGGGCAGACACTGAATTGTAGCAGATTCTTTTAAGTTGTTAATCTCAAATCTTGAACAACTGAGTGAAATTTAAATAGGTGTGCTGCTAGTGAAGGTGAGTTTGAGCCTGTGGGGTTGCTCTGGTCTCTTGATCTCTTAGATCAAACACCAGCAATATTAACTGGAGTCACATATCCCTGGGAATAAGAGGCAGGACTTGTACTACTCAGGTGCTGCAGAGGTGAAGTTGAATTCCTAGTTTAGGCACAACATCCCTAGCCATTAGTGCAATGTAACGCCAGTCTGTGTCATGTGGACTGTAGCAAGGTAAGAGTTCCCTCTGCTCCCTAGAAATGCTAAGTTTCCTTAGACAAAACTGCCTGGAGGGTGCTGTGGTTGTGTGGATTTCACAGGACAAATGGGAGACCCCTTTGCAAATGCTCACTTTGCATGATCCAAATACACCTGAGCTCAGACTGTAACCTAGATCCTAGCGGTAAAGCAAAAATAAAGTGAAAAAACCAAAGATCAGATGGTAAGCTTCCTTCACTTACACTGAAATCAAAATTGAGCAGCAGAGCAGTGGCCTTTGCCAGTCCTTGCCCTGGCAGCATAGTGGCCATTAAACACGCAGAAGCCTGACAGAGCCTCCTGTAGTCGCTGTTTTCCCAGGAGATGTTCACAGATGCTGTGCAGATGTCCTCTGTGAGGCCACACGTATGCAGCCCTGAGGGACTCGGCACACGCAAGTCCCTTATCCTGCAGAAAGGCAAGAAAAGAGGATCGGATGCCAAGGGTCATGGTGTGCTCACGTCAGAGCTGGACTCCTGCATGGACCACAGAAGCAAACCAGCCCTGCCATGGGGTTAGAGTCACAAATTGCTTGCCTTTTCTTTGCTTTCTTGATGGTGGAAGGGTTTTACTTAATTTTCCCAGCAGAAAAGAAATTTTCTCTTCGAATACAAATGCCGTACAGATACAGCAAATTCATGAGCTATATGAAATTAAATTTGTGCAGCACATACAAAAGAGAAACAAAAGTAAAAAGGAGAACACTAGTGTTCTTTCAGACAATTGTTAGTGTTGATCTAAGGAGGGATTATCCAGGAGGAGAGAACCTATCTGGTGTGGCTCAGTTTCAAGATGGGTTTGGGTGTCCTCGAGGGAAGCCTCTACCTGTGCATTGGTTCAAGCGAGAGAGGAATGGTTGTGCTTCAACATCTCTGTTCTGTTATTTTCCAGTACAAAAGTAGTTTAATCCATATCAAGTAATTGGGCAGAATCATATCATAAGGTAAAAATTATATTCCGTGGCTCCTCAGAGGTCGGCAGTTTCTTCACGCGTTTTGCCCTTGGACTGGCTGCGTTACCTAACTTGTCCCTCCAAAACTTCCTTGTCCTTTTACTTCCACATCAGCTACAGGAAAGCTAAGTTGATCTGAGCTGCCAGTGAATTAATAGTAACTTGTATAGACTTAAACTACTAATTGCATCTAATCCTATTCTAACAGTTAGATGTACCATGCAGCCTGAATAGACCTAGAAATAATATTTAGTATGAGGTAATGCAGGAAATATAATTCTAACAGTTATCATATGCTATGTCCCGCATTATTTCATGCTAAATACTATTTCTAGGTCTATTCAGGCTGCATGGTACGTCTGAAACTGAGCCGTGTGTTATGATTTTAATCCCCAACGTCTCAAGCCGTGCCATGGGCTGGAGCCGTGGCAAGGACTGTTGGGTTTTTTAATATAGCTGTGTGTCAGGAGCTCTTACAACAAGGCTCTTCGCTCTTACCTATGTACCCTTAGGAACGAATGATAAAATGTGCCACAGGGAGACCAGAGCTGAGCTTGGCATTATCTATCTTCTATTTTTTTAATTAACTTGCTACAAATTGCACTTTTGTGTTGAACATATTTCCACAACTGAATATTACAAAGCTTTTAAGCCAAGAAGCAGAAAAATCACTGAAATGGGATATTTCGTCTTTTCTCTTTGAAATATACCTAATATTTATTTTTAAAGTCTGCATGAAAAACCTAGGACACAAAATGTTGCATTTGACCCCAAATCAAAGGTATTTCAGCTTTTTACTTCCATTTATCCTGCTTCATGTAAGTCCCAAATTTATTTGTTTCATGGTTTGCATGTTTTGTGTGGGGGATTTTTTCCAATTCTGTGAGCAAACCAGAAATCATTTACTTGCCAGCTGTATTCTGTGCTCCCAAGCTGAACCGTCTGCCCAGTCTGTTAAACAAAGTTTGCTTTCTCCTGGGGGTTTGTTTTCTTAATTATATTTCTGCCACTTACTTCCCTGCCTGAGAATTACAATGAAAATAAGAGTTCAAAGTGTGCATTTTGATTGCTTGCTGAGCTTTGAATACAGTCTGCTGGTGTTGGAGGCTCTAATATTTTCATGAATGTTTTTATCTTGCAGGAATACTCCTGGACTCTGATATGTGCCAAGATCTCTGCAAGCGGGCACTACTTGCACAGAAATTTGCGGGATCCTCCTGCGTAGGCAAGACCCACACGTCTGGGGAGGTACAGCACTGTTTCCTCTTGGCACCTGGGAATGGAGGCTAGAGAGAACATCCTTTTCCAGCCTGGTATGCCAGCAGACTCCCTGCAATTGCAGGAGGTGTCTGTAAACTCAGGTGTGGGTTTGGCCCGAGGGTGGCCCCCCACCTTCGCTGGCCTGTGTGTTATCGACATGGTTGCTCAGCCAGGCCCCCTCCTCAGCCCAACCCAGAGAAATTCCTGCTTTGCTTGAAGTGTGGGGTCTCTCCCTGACGGCCTCACACAGCAAACTACGACCTTACATGTACGTGCAGTTTGTAGCACTCATCAGCCTTAACCTAGGCTCTGACACTTGGACTACGCACACCCGGAGGAAGCATACTGCAGAAGTTTGGCCCGTGAGGAGGGGGGTTGAGGGCAGCCCTTTGTGCTGGCTCTTCTCCTGGCGTGGGGCTGGGGGAGCCCAGGTGAAGCCCATCTTGTGGGGAGGGCTCAGGTGTAGAGCAGGTGGTAAAGGGAGGCTTTCTGGCCCAAAAGGTCGGAAAGGTTTAGTCTTTGTGACTGGAAAGTAGTACTGGCTCTGGGTGTGTTTAATAAAGGGTAAGGGCATTTTCAAAACAAGTTTTAAAGTCTGTGTGTTGGTTCTTTGGGATTTCTCCACACGCACATTTTATTTGCCCCTGCTTGCTGATTCTAAGCTTGTCCTTGTAGCTGTGATAGCTAAAATCCTTTCTGGGAGACAACAGACATCTGCTCCTGATTTCTTAACCTGAGGAGGTATGGGGATCTGGGAAGCCACTAGGAGGAGACTGTAAACTGGGAGAGGTCTCTTCTTCCCCCAGAGGTGAAGTTGAGGAAGAGTTATGGCATAAAGGTGCTTTTTGTGACTGGATAAACAGATGTATAGGCTGAAGGTTTATGTTGGTTGGCTTGCTCTGTTTCAGAGTGGATGTGGACTTCGTGCATCAGTCACCTCACAACATATAGCTTGTACCGAAGAGAAGAGGCCTCTGTGCCGCAGTGGGAAACTGCAGCTGCCACCAGAGCAGGTAAGGGATCCTGGGACAGTGAACATTTTAAGCATAGCTTGTTCATCTCCTGCCCCCTCAGCTCTAGAGGGGACCATGTGGCTGTAGGTAAGCGGAGTAAGGTTTGACTGTTACTGAGGCACCTTTTCCTGCTTCCTCTTCCCTTTTCACTGCAGTATTTTATTGTCTCTTGAGCAACTTTTGGAATGCTTCAGAGTTGTTTGAAACACATGGTGTTACTGATGCTGGGCAGCTGTGCCCCAGCTATGTGAGGTGACGGACCCATGGCTCTGCTGGTGGCGTGAGGGTGCAGGGCACTTGCCTTCCCCAGGAGGAAGAAGGGGTATTTCTTGTAGAGCCTCAAAGCCTCCGACAGCCCACCTTCACGGCAGCAAGCCCCCAAATTCTGTGTGCCTGAATTCCCACCATTTCCCGTGGTGCAAGGCTGGTTGCTCACAGAGACGTGCGGTGTTACCAGCTCAGCAGGGCTCAGTACAGACGATTCCAGAGCAGAAAGCTTTTACTGGGATCTTCATTCCCCAAGTGACCAACTTTAATCTATTAGTATTTTAGGGCTGACTGGGAAATATTTTTAGAAAAATTGTTGGTTTCTTTCTGACTGAGAAAGCTGCAGAACAAAGAGGCTTTGGGGAAAGTGAAAGAGCAGCAATTTGTCAGCCAGACCTTGCCTAGAAAAGACCAGTCCAGCATATTTGTTGCTTTGAGCTACCAGTTACCCGTGCGACAGTAAGGACGTGGGTACCCTCTTCTGAGACTTCCCTGCATTCTTATCCCGTGATGGTTCATCCCTGTCACGGACGGGGCTTTTGTCCTAGTAATCATAAACCAAAATCCAGGATGTGAGACACCATATAAAATATGACGTATACACATGATGGCGTTTGCATTTCAGTCTATTGGTGTGTACCAGCAACCTACACAGGGGCTTTGATTAAGCAATGGGTCCATAATGCCATATGCTTGGAGAAGTTTAAGGAGTCCCTTTTGGACTTCTCTTATAGTGAGAGGAAAAGATGCAAAATAGGCATACACGTGGGTTGTCTTCTCGACACGGTCTCCCACAGCATCCTCATAGGGAAGGTTAGGAAGAGTGGGTTAGACAAATGGACAGTAAGGTGGATAGAAAACTGGTTGAAAGACAGAGCTCAGAGGGTCGTGGTTAGGGGCACAGAGTCCAGTTGCAGATCAGTGACGAGTGGTGTTCCCCAGGGGTCAGTACTGGGCCCAGTCCTCTTCAATATATTCATCAACGACTTGGATGAGGGGATAGAGAGCACCCTCAGCAAGTTTGCTGATGACACAAAGCTGGGGGTGGTGGCTGACACACCGGAAGGCTGTGCCGCCATCCAGAGAGACCTGGACAGGCTGGAGAGTTGGGCGGAGAGGAATCTTATGAAATTCAATAAGGGCAAGTGTAGGATGCTGCACCTGGGGAGGAATAACCCCATGCACCAGGACAGGTTGGGGGCTGACCTGCTGGAGAGCAGCTCGGTGGAAAGAGACCTGGGAGTCCTGGTGGACAACAGGATGACCATGAGCCAGCAATGTGCCCTTGTGGCCAAGAAGGCCAATGGCATCCTGGGGTGCATCAAGAAGAGTGTGGCCAGCAGGTCGAGGGAGGTCATCCTCCCCCTCTACTCTGCCTTGGTGAGGCCACACCTGGAGTACTGTGTCCAGTTCTGGGCTCCCCAGCTCAAGAAGGACAGGGAACTGCTGGAGAGGGTGCAGCATAGGGCTACCAAGATGATTAGGGGACTGGAACACCTCTCTTATGAGGAAAGACTGAAGGAACTGGGTCTGTTTAGTCTGGAAAAGAGACGGCTGAGGGGTGACCTTATTAATGCTTACAAATACTTAAAGGGTGGGTGTCAGGAGGATGGGGCCAGGCTCTTTTCAATGGTGCCCGGCAATAGGACAAGAGGTAATGGGTACAAACTTGAGCATAGGAAGTTCCATCTCAACATGAGGAGGAACTTCTTTACTTTGAGGGTGGCAGAGCACTGGAACAAGCTGCCCAGAGAGGTGGTGGAGTCTCCGTCTCTGGAGACACTCAAAACCCGCCTGGACGCGTTCCTGTGCAACCTGCTCTAAGGTGACCCTGCTCTGGCAGGGGGGTTGGACTAGATGATCTCCAGAGGTCCCTTCCAACCCTATGATTCTATGATTCTATGATTCTCTCAGGAAGAGGACTCCAGGCTAAAAGAGGATCCCAAATATGAGAGATGCATAGGGAATGTACTCCCCAAGGGCAGCAGGATTATCCACAGAGAGACCAGGCACCTTCCGGGCATTTCCTGAGCTATTGGGGAGCAACAGAGATCTGGGACACAGCTTTCAGATGGGAATGACCTGATTGCTGAGTGAAGTGCGGGATGGAGGGGTCTGGCAAGTGAGCTTATATTGCTGGCATCAATCCATGGACCAGAGTAGCTGCTTCCTCCCCTCTGTGTTATTTAAGGGCTTGGGGTTGGACTTTGCACAGATCTTTGGGCTCCGATTAATACAACTCTCACAAGCTCAGTGGGGAAGGAAGGCTGGCGGTTTGCCAGGCTTATGACGTTGTTAAATCGTAAATGAGAAAGGATCCAGAGCTGCGCTCCACACTGCGGATCAGCAGAAGAGTTGGAGAGCTGTCTGTGGTCATTATGGAAAGGCAGGCTAAGGATTCACAGATGGTGGAGGAGGTTCGGTTAGTGGTCACATCCCTGCGTCTTCCTGGTGCCGGAGGAGATTGCTAGGGAGGCAGCAGTGTCAGAAAAAAACCCCCACACTTAAAAACTCTGTGGGACACTTGGTAGGACAGGGGAAAAGATGAAAGCAGCTCTCAAGTGAATGAGTTTGTATTTTTTAAAATTTTTTGGCAAGAAGAAAAGTGGCTTGCCAAAGGTGACTCCAAATGACAGTGTGACACTGCACCTGGACACATGGGTCACGCTTATCTATGTAAGGGGGTGGCATCTTCAGGAGCTGGGTATCAGTCACTTGCTGACCTGTGCTGTGATGCTGTGAGTGTGCAAAAAGCAAATTTGCCGGTAAGGGTGGGTGGGAAAAAAACATTTTTCAGGCAGTCTAAAGGCTACTTCTGGATTTGACCCTTTTTCAGTAGCAGCTATAAAGCCTAGGACAGATGCAGGGAAGTAACTGTACCTCAGATGCATAGCTGAGCTGTTTCAAGAAACTGGCGTGTAGCTCTCCATGTTCTTCCGCAGAAAAGACATGTTGGTGCCCCAGGGCTCTCTGACAGCACTGCATTGCCTTGGAATTATTTTTTTTAATGCTAAATAGGTGTGACTCTCAGGAGGATGGCTCAGCTAAAACAATCAACAACAATGTTCCTGTTGATACCAGTGGGCTGGTAAATGCAAAGCTCAGACAGACAGATGGTCCTTCTGTGTTGCTTCTAGAATGAAGCTGGTCTGAGGACAGAGCAGCCAGGGTCAGTGCTAACTCAGCTTCATGCAGCTTCTCTGCAGTATAATCGTGCCTGAACCCTTCCACCTGTAAGAACGCAGTAGCAGCCTAAAATACCTCCTAATTCCTTTGCTAAGAAGTCAGGCATTAGGACGTGCTTGCCTTGGTGTAAGACAAGTCGTGGCAGGCTGAGAATCATCCAGCCATCCAGGTGAAGTTAGAGCCTGTAGAGGGGCTTATCGCCTGTCAGCGAACGTGAGGAAGAAATACTCATTTTTCAGTGAGACCAGCAACAGCTCCAGATCTTCCTCTTCAGAATATGGGAAATGCTCGAGGTCTTCGTCACTGACATTGTGTTTAATGTTCACAGTTTGCTAAAGTAGGCTTGTTGCTGCGGGGAAATATTTTTTTTCTGGCTGAGGATCCCCATCCTACCCTGTCATCTGTTCTGATTATTGTAACAGCAGTTTTTAGAAAACACGTTGGAGCGCCTGCTCGTGTTACCTTTCCAAAGTCATCTCTCGTTGTTCTGGCTTGCCGTGGGTCTTGCTGCTCTGTCATCTCTGTAGCTGTCAGTGTGGTGCAGCTTGATGAAAGCTGTCCCAGGGAAATGCAATTCTGGGCTGGCTGAAAGCCTCGTTCTCTTACCTGAGGAAGTCATGGCTTCATAGCTTTTGTAACTGTTAACAGTTGGAGCCAAACTTGCTTGTTTTGGAAATTGTGGTCTGCTGAGAAGCTAGACCTCTCTTCATCTCATATTCTGGAGCAGAAAACAGATATTGAGAAAGCTGGATCCAAAGCCTACAGACTTGTCCTTGAAGTTCAGTTTCCTTTTCAGCAGGATACACATGCTCTGTTAACAGTTTGTAAGGGCTGTACTGATCTAAATCGCAGCACACGCTGACTTGCAGTGGTAGGTCAGATGGCTGTGTGGTGGTGTAGGGAGGTGGGGACAGGGTAAAGCTTTTAATGCTGGCTTGGCTTTTGAAAGGAAGGGAAACAGGTCACCTCCTTCTGGACGGCTTGGTTTCTACCACGGCCTGCTTCTCACTGCTCCCTACAGCTGAGAGCAGAGAGGTCTGGGTCAGTCCCCTGAGGCAGCTTCGTCTCTCGTCTCTGGTTAGGCTGGCATTATTCCCAGGGCTGTGTGGGGCAGGTCACCGCGCAGAGGCGTCTGGCAGGGTTCTGTCCTCAGACCCGCGTCTGGTCGGTGAGCACACAGCCCGCTGTCGCTGCGGCTGACACAATGGTTCCCAGGTTGTTATGGCAGTGTCCTCACAATGCTGCTGCTGTGTCACACTGACGTTAGTGATCAGTTGTTCCCTTGGCTTGTTTTCCTTCTATTATTCAAGCTGTATATAACGTGTGTGTATAAATATTGTAGCCTTAGTGATACTTTTTTTTTTTTTTAATTAAGAGGTTAAGTTCAGGCAACTCTATCAGGAAACAGTTAATTATGTCTACATATAAACAGGAACCTCTTGTCTACTCTTGATGGAACTGGACCTATATAAACTAATAAGAGGTATTTAATTAGTCTTAACAAAATACAGCATGAAATGTAATCAGATGCATCCCAACTTAATAGAAAAGCCCTGTAATTGGTAAGTGCTGTGTTAGAATTAGGTCATTCCTGAGGAAGGCTGCCACACAGCTCTTCCTCTTTTGCAAAAGCAGCAGCTTGAGAACAATGAGGAAAGGAGGGGATGACAGAATTTGAAAAAAACAAACAAAAACCACCAACACCCACACAAAAACCCCAAAGATGAAACCCCTGCATTTGTGAGGTAGGGTTGGCAGCAATTCCATGACTATTGCATAAAGAAAAGCAGTAACTCCTCCAAAGGCAATATACAACAGCTGATCTTGAGTTGTATCCACATGTTCACTCTGTCAGCTCAGCTTAACCAATTGTCGAGTTATTTATTAACTGCTTGAGAGACTTAGTTACTTAATTTTGAAACTGTAGCCTTCAGTAACATCGAGGGTAGTTGTAGCTTATACCTGTGTTGTAATCGCAGTGGCATTTTTAGCTTCAATCAATTCCATGTTCTTGCTGTTACCTTGCGTTGGGCTCTTAGGTAAGTGGTAAACAGTACTGGTATTTGATAAAGTTCCTAAAAATTGCTTATGATACAGCTTTCCCTGTTAAAAAGCCTTGACATACTAATTATGATGACGTTCACCAGGTTTGCCAACCAGTAAGTCCCTACTGTTGCCACCTTGGCTGCAGAAAGAGGACAGGAAGAGAGTGGAGCCTAGTTGGTTTAGTGTGTGTGTGTATATATATCCATATATGCATCTCAGATAAGAGTACTCGTGGATTTTGTACCAAGGAGGTCTTTTGAAGCCTGTGTCTTCTATTTAATGAAAATAAGACAGCATGAAAGACAAAACTGCTTTCTTAACATGTTAGGAATGTGGACTTAATTAGGAATTTAATAAAAAATCCAAAAAAATTAAAATACTAGGTCAGATGTCCCCTGCAGCAGGGTAATGAACACGTTACAAGGAAAGGCTGTGTTAATTTGCATGTATTGACAAAAGTGCCACAAAAATTTGAAATTCTATTTGTCCCTTTGCAAATTGATAAAAAAGCATCATACAGAAATCTATCCATACATAGCGTAAGACTTTTACAGGTAAGACATTTGTACATCCGTTTAACCTCAGGTGATCCACTCATTCAGCCTTGACCACTCTGGAGCATCCTGATTTTTCTACTTTCCATTTTCAGCACTGAACATTCGCTCCTAGAAAGAGAAGTAAACAAAGAGCAGCTGAGCAAGAGTTTGGGAACTGTGCTTTAGCAATGCGGGCTTAAGTCACTATTAAGTAGTTATCAGTCAACAAGAACAAGTGCCTCGATCAGGTATACTCGGTGTGTAACTTTTCCCCCAAAATTCAATTAATCCCATTTGAAAGACTCCCCATAAATTGACAGAAGGCTTTCACATGGCCTGGTTGTACTCAGCATATCTCTTCTTGGTGCCTCCTCATGCCAGGTAGAAGCATGATTTATTTCCAGCTCGCTATCTGAAGATTATTTACGTACCCTGTACCAGTGCTGACAGCTAATGAGTTCAGAATTAGGCTTAAGGAACTTTTCGCTTTCACAGTCATGTTATCTTGATTAGCTGCCAGTCTAAACACTGCCTTGGGCCTCAAACAGCAGGTGTGGCTCTATACATCTGGCATGAATTCTTTCTTCAGATGCAGTGAAGTTTACCAAATTCGCTAATTTAGGTGGGCAGTTTGCTAGCTGCCTGTCCTAGATAACCTGTACCGCCTGCATAAAAACCTGATGGGACTTGCTTACAGGTTCCTAATCCTTAGCCATGCCACAAGGAACTGTGCGTTAGCGGCAGTACGTGGAGGAACATGAGAGGTGGCAGGAGGCAGCATGATATAACATCTACCTTTAACATCCTCTCCAGTTTAATTGCATCTGCAGCAAATTTTCTGATCCCATCAGATAGTTTCTCCACAGCCATTTGGTCTTCATTATGGAGCCAGCGGAATGCCTTCTCATCCAGGTGGATCTTCTCAAGCTGACATGCCTGAGCTGTGCAAGGGGAATTGAGAAAGAAACAAAACCATATATTATCAGATTATTATCAAATACCACAGGCTTCCTAAAACTGTCTCAAGATTCTGACCACCTCCAACTGTTGAAAAATTTCAAACACCACTTTAATCACGACTTGCTACAGGAGCACACTTTGGCATGCAAGACTGAAAATGCTCCTGATCTGGTTCTGGGGGGAAAGTAGCCCAGATAATCAGTTTCTCTGAAAACACAATGTTTATGTGTGCGCCATTATCTTGTATCTGCTTCCGAATGGTACGGTACTTTCAGGCCTATTATCAAGAATTATGCAACAGTCCTACCGCAGTGAGACATTCTAAGCAAGTATGCTGAACAATTAGGTCTTTGATTATTTGGCAGTACCTAACAAAAGCTCAATTGATAACAAGCCTACAAGCCAGCCAGCACCCTGTAAGCAGCAACCCACGGCTACAGCTGTGCACAAATCTCATTTTCTGAGTTGTAAAGTAGCGTTTTAATAAGGCAACAGAAAAGCAGGAGTAGTGCAATGGGACATAAATTTTAAACCATTGTGGCATGGTATCACTAGATCAAATCACTTAGTCTTGCATATGATTAATTTCTAGAGCTTCTGGAGGGAAAGCACACCTTTTGGCGTGTCCGGAGCTAATTGCATCACTGATACAATATTAACTTAAGATTAAACTAGGTTTGGCATCTTTCTAATAGTCAGTAAAATTTCATCCCAAGCATACGAAGTAGAAAGTTCCTCTTTCTGCTCTCCCTGTCCTCTCAGGAGAGGGGGCACCGTATTTAAGCACACGCAAAACCCATCGTAATTGCAATTAGTGTACTCAGTGGGACCCAAGATGCTGAAGAAGTGACTGTGTGTGACTGCTGTAGCAGTAATGTTGTCACGAGGCTCCAGTATTTCCTTTAGAAAGGGGCGAAGACTTCCCCTTAGAGCAGAATGGAAGCAAGCACCACGGAGCTGAGCGGAACCACGACCTTCAAGAAAATGAGGCTGAGCAAGCTCATGTTACATAGATGTGGACTTACCCTCTTTTATACTGAGCATGGGAGTTAACTTGACGTACTCTTTGCTGAGCTCTGCCAAAAGCTTGGGTGAAATGGTGAGATAATCACAGCCTGTAAGTGCTTTTATTTCTCCCGTGTTTCGAAACGAAGCACCCATCACGATGGTTTTGTAGCCAAACTTTTTGTAATAGTTATAGATCTTAGTGACACTCTTCACTCCTAAAAGGGAGAGATCAGCAGCTTTCAGAATAATTCATTTGAAGTACAAATGGTTATTTAGAACATGCTCAAAACCAACATTTTTTTCATTAGAGGATTTATATGAGCAGTCTGAATGAGTAGCTATTGTATTTTTAACAATGTGTTAAAACCTCACCTGGATCCTCTGAAGGCTCATAGGCTTTCTTATCTCCATTTGCAACATACCAATCCAGGATCCGTCCTACGAATGGGGAAATCAGAGTAACTCCAGCTTCAGCACAGGCAACTGCCTGAGCAAAGGAGAACAGCAAGGTCATGTTGCAGTGAATCCCATACTCTGCTTCCAGCACCCTGCAGACACAGGCTGGCTTAAAACAGCACTTTGCTCACCCACTGAATTTATAGTCTAGTAACAAGCTAGTAAGTTAAAACTACTGAACTTCTTGAGGTAAATTAGGGATGTGGTACAGTTTATAAGCTTTTGAGTTTTAAGCTAACAGCAAATGTTTTGTGCTGCCAGACTCTGCTTTATTTATTGGTGTTCCCTGAACCAAATGCAGACAGTTCAGCATGGTATTTCAGGAAACTCTTGTTTGTGGCCTGGCCTTTGTATGAACAAACTTTTCCTATTTCAACAGAAAGCTGTAGCAGAGCACCCTGCTTGCTAGCTGTAGCCCTAGCAGCAGATTTCCTGGTGCAGTGCTTTCAAAACAATTCTTTATTACAAGTGCAGAATGAGTGTCAGGTGCCTGTGAACACGCAGAAGCATGCTATGAATCAGCAAATCAGCATACCAGGGACAGAAATACTTACTTGCCAGCCTGGATTCCTTCCCATGTTGAAGAGAGCTTAATGAGAATACGATCTTTACCAATTCCTGCTTCCTTATAAAGGTCAATGAGGCGCCTGGCCCTCTGAATCATTCCTTCCTTATCAAAGGACAACCTTTGAAACAAGAGCAGGACTCCTTAAAACTGTCTTGTTTGTTTTTTTAAATGCTTTCCCCCCCAAACCACATTGAAAAACATTGTCTGTTTTATCAGCATTTATATGCCAACAGCAGGTTTTTGTTCTCAGAGATACTTCCTGGATTGTGTGCCCATTAAGTAGGTGTATGACAGCACTGCGACTCTCCGACTCAGAGGATCCAGAGCTCAAGATAGCTTTCCTTGAAAAAGTTACAGATTAAAGTTTTCCTTGAGTTTTCATAATGAATGCAGAAGCTAAGCATTAGAAGTCAATTGGCAAGAAGCAGGTTAACAGACAAATCCTATGCAAGTCTTGAAATAAACTGTTAAAACAGATTTCTTGGTAAATTGAGAAGACAGAAGAGAATGAGCAAAACTCTAAGTATATTGGAAAGGTGAGGTTTCTCTTGCTAAGGAACAACAGGAAGATTACAAAAACCCAAGCTCAGTATTATTTGTTTTCATAAACTTTTGTCACCAAGTTATAATCAAACAAACTAAGTAAAATCCATGCTCTAATTAAACACATTAACTCTTGCTAGCCTTAAAACAGTGAGCTGTCTAGTCAAGAACATCTTTCTCCAACTCACATCATGTCTCTTTTTGTATGTACATATATCCAGGGTAACCCAGAGGAAAAAGAGCCAACCTTGCATCTACTTCTGTGGAAACCCGGCCAGGTATCCTCTTCAATATTTCAGCTCCAAATAATACAAAAAGTTTGTCACAAGCATTTTTGATCTGCTCCTCTTCTGACCTGGAAACCACAAAGAGCAAAATAATTTCTATGAGAGGAAAAAAAAGTGCATTCACACCTTGTCACAGATTTGAAGATCAAATTTCACAGCCCATTTAACATTAAATTCCAGAGTTCAAATAGCCACTTGTGCTCTGCTCCACATTGATGTTCTGCGCTCTGTGTTCCACCAGCAGTATTAGCCTTTGGCTACTGTTTCCTAAAATGCCGTTGACTCAAGAGCGTTTTCCCGAGCAGCCCTAGAAGGCCACGTGAGAACTGGACAATGGAGATGCACTTCTTCAAAGCACATCTGAAACCAGCATAAGACATTCTTCTGTAAGGGTTGAGGCTTTTTAGGGCAGGAGATACACCTACGAATACATGAGGAGAAAACCCCAGTACATTGCTACTAGTACTAAATGCTATTTATATAAACAAGGCATCTTAAATATAGATCTACCAAGATAAAAAAACACAAACCTCTTTACTTACCCGCCAAGTTTTTTCCCATAGGCAACAGCATCATCCACAAGTTCCTGGTAAGCTGGCATCTGAGCAGCAGCAAGGATCAGAGATGGGTTGGTGGTGGCATCTAGGGGCTTGTACTCATCAATTGCTGGGGAAATAAAAATAGCCCGTTTAAAACAATCAGCAGGCCTGAGCAATTAAAAGGATTTTGCTTAAATATGTGAGAATGTAAACACTTCTGGCTGTAGGATAGTAGTGTTGGTGACAGAGCAGACTAGTGTGCAGTGATGTTTAAATACCGCCGCCTGAAAGCTGCCTTGTGCCAGAAGTACGGAACAAAGTTAACAGAGCGACAGGAATAAATACAGCAAAGTTTACTCGCTACTACTACAGACATTGCCCAAAAGAAATAAACTTGTAGAAATGACAGATGAAGAGAAGTGCTACTAGTTTTCAGCGTCTCCCATCTGTCCCTATCTCATTCACCAGCATAGCTGAGTTCCAGGAATCCTGGGGGGAAGTAAAGACGAGATCTTTCTTCCCTTCTGGCAGTTAGACTTTGGGGTTTTTGTTTGTCTACAACCATTAGAACCAGATCAGAAGCAGAACTCATCCGTTAGGCTCGAGCAACTTTTCCTACTGCATTTTAAAAACTTTTTCAAATAGTTGGAGACCATTTCTTAGTATCTGTTGTTGTAATTTCCTTGTACTACCAGCCTTCCTTCCTTGTAGGAGCTATTCGAACCTTTGGCTTACCTTAAGCCCTGGACTACACCTATTTTGGGTGATACTGGCTGTTTACCAGCGCAGGCTGCGGCCGTGCATTGTCTGGCCCTGGCATGCAGAGCCTGACTCAGCAAACGGGGGGAGCCTCTGCAGGCCCCCCAGCAGTCTCTGCTTACAGAACACAACTACATGCCAAAAATGACAGTATTTATTACAAGCTCACTTTCCTCAGCGTTTTTTGCACAGAGATGAAAACCCAAGTTAAAGAGCGCAACTTTATTTTTTCAGTCATAGAAGAAAATAAGCGTTGTTTTTCCATAGCTCCCTGCTAGGTGATGAGCATGATCCTGGAGCAAGTCCGCTCCATACAGACAGGTCCTTCAAAACACACTTTAATTCACATGGATGCTGCTTAAAATAAAGCAGTACACAATGAAACTCAGTTCTGAAGCACATGTGCAATTTTAGAGAAGCGTATTTTGACCGAGCTTATTACTCCTCTCCAGCCTTGCAGCATTTGAAGACTTTTACGGGTCTCTGGCAATATGTGTAAATTAATCTCGTTAAGTCTGTCACGCTGTGTTCCTCACCCCGTCTTCCTTTAGGCCTGTCAGAGAGCAGGCAGCAGCCTGGTTTTTAGCTGTGCAGCACAAGGTGTCAGTGGGGTCCATGACCTCTGTGCCCCCTTTCCTCACTGTGAGCACAAAGAGCCAGGCAAGAGAGCGAGCGTGTCCTGGCCAGGCTTTGGGAATGAGCAAAGCTAGAGCAACTCCTAGAGAATCCACCATCACCTACTGCAGGAACTCGTGTCAGGAGCCATTCCAACCCAAATCTTTCCCGCGCAGCACTGTGTGACACATCTATCAATAATTACAACTGGGAACTGGCATTAGCAACACCGGCACCGAAACCAGCATAGGTGTTCAGCCTGAACAGGGAGGCAGATGGCAACTGTAAAACTGTTTCAAGGAGCTTGTTAAAACCTTCCAGTGGGCAGTGGATGGTCTCCTTACTGCCACCCGTACACAAACACCCCCTCGGCACTCACAAGGATGATTTATTTTTTTTCCATTATGCTTTTTTGAAACCAGGGTAGACAGCATAATGTTTTAAAGTCATGGAATTTCAGCACACGCTGGGCTTTGGCCAGGTTTGTTGCTACCTGAAGGTACACAAATCACGTCAGGGGAGGGGATTCTGACCCTCTGCTCCGTTCTGGAGAGACCCCCCCCCCTGCAGGGCTGCCTCCAGTGCTGGGGCCACCAACGTAAGATAAGAAGGACACGGAGCTGTTGGAGCGGGGCCAGAGGAGGCCCCGGAGATGCGGGGAGGGCGGGAGCCCCTCTGCTGGGAGGACAGGCTGAGAGAGCTGGGGGGGTTCAGCCTGGGGAAGAGAAGGCTCCGGGGAGCCCTTCCAGCCCCTTCCAGTCCCTCAAGGGGCGCCAGGAAAGCTGGGGAGGGACTCTGGGTCAGGGAGGGGAGCCGTGGGACGAGGGGGAAGGGTTTGACACTGGAAGGGGGGAGATTGAGATGAGATCTGAGGCAGAAATTCTTGGCTGTGACGGGGGTGAGCCCCTGGCCCAGGTTGCCCAGAGAAGCTGTGGCTGCCCCATCCCTGGAGGGGTTCAAGGCCAGGTTGGACGGGGCTTGGAGCAACCTGGGCTGGTGGGAGGTGTCCCTGCCCAGGGCAGGGGGTGGCACTGGCTGGGCTTTAAGGTCCCTTCCCACCCAAACCATTCTATGAAATCCGACAAGGCTAATTACCTAGTCACTTGGTGTTTCCAGCTCTCTTGACCTGATGCTGCATCGCTGCTCCCTCCCCTCCCTGGCATGGCTGCTGTCTGTCACATTGATGTACTTTAAGGGACAACAACATTGGACGGACTCTTACAGCCCGGGAGCAGTTTCTCCCTGATGTTTCGTGCATCCCAACGCTCGGAATGAGGCAACCCGGAGCGTTCACAGACAGGCGTTACCTCCAGCCAGTGCAAGGCCGTAAATACACGCAGGGTCACAAGGAACACGTCTGAGCTGCTGCCACCTCCCTGCGCTCTTAACCTTAAATCCGCTCATACAGGACATTTGGCGGCTGCCATTTAGGGTCCTTTACTCATCACCTATGGGGCTGGGTGACAGGAGAGGGATCGCTGCGGGCTCGGCGGTGGCAGGACGGGATCAAGAAGCGTCAGCCCGGGGATGGGCCGGGAGAGCCATCGGTGGGTCAGCGACGGCTTCGCGACAAGGGACACCCCTTGGGGGCACCCGAAGGCCGTCTCCCGCCTCGGGAGGGGAACAGAGGCGCTCTTGCGTTATGGTCTTTGCTCCCCGGCTGCTTCGCTTCCGCCGTTTGGAATAAAAAAACCCCCAAAACAACAACAAAGCGGGACAGCGGGTGATCGACGCCTCCCGCCGGGGCAGCGCTGTCAGGGACAGGGTCCGCGGATCCCGGGGAAGGCACCGGGCAGCGGCCTGGACCTCCGGGCCGCCCCCCCCGGGCCGCGTTAGGTGACGGCGCCTTGCCCAACGCCGGCCTTGCGCAACGCACCGGCACCGACCGGCGACCCCC